>PNEQ01113668.1:75932-93994 GCA_003012365.1 Medauroidea extradentata
GTCTTTGTTCAGACACGTTTCTCATTTGACTGCACCAATCAGAATAAGATTATTGTGAGTCTGTACGTCTATAATTTGCCAAGGCAAGTGAGAGTAAAATCATCCAACCACAGACGATGTAGCAGAGCTGCAGGTGTGCACATGACGCATCGAAACCAAATGTTGCAAAAATCTTTTCGCCATAAAATCGTGGCTCTATTAATTTATAATTATAGGTGGTCCGCGATGAATTAGCACACGCATGTCTGAAAGAATAATTGAAAACTAATATTTATTTTGACATCAGAAGTAAACTTTTTATAACGTACAACCTATACACTTTGGTTGTTACGCGGGCTGGTGCGTTTGTATTAAAACGTGGCAAGAAACTATAAAAATTTTGGAAGGAAAAAATATTACTAGTGTTTCAAAGGTGCTCATTTTATCACTAACAACCTATGCTTCATCGCCTTCTAATAGGAGTCAAATACGTCCAGAGATAACTCTTTAAGCTGCATGCATTTATAGTTGTTCTGGACGTAGTGTTTTGCGCCCAAATGAAAACGCAAATATTTGAGGTATCTACACATGATGCAGTTGTATCTACCGTACAGGTTTTACATACTGTTTCCGGTTAAGTGGCCGGTAAAGATCATTAGATATTTTTATCCAGTTAACTTATTTCTACCACTTGTTATGGGGATTGCAGTGCGACTATTAAAGGCAGCTTCTTGTAGCGACTGATTATGAAATATAACTTAAATCCAGATGAATTATATTTATGGTTTAAGAACTAATCCCTCTTTATATACTCCTTATAATATTTTTCTAACTCAAACACGTACACACACAAAAATTCATCAGCGTTAGACGTATATATGGGCAGCTGTCACCGTTGATAAACTACGACGTATGCAACATTTCAACAATTTTTTCTCTTATTATAAAATTTCTGGGCCGTGTCAGGCACACGAGTTCTTGCTATTTGTTGTTTTTTATCCACTTACGTACAACATTAGATCTCTTGCTTTTGACAAACTATGTAGACAGTTAAGATGATGTTAAACCAATGCGAATTGCTGCAACTTCAGTAGTTAGTGAAACTCAAATTTTATTTTTTACGATCGTGAATTGTCAACGAATGACGCGTATGGTTGGTTTCAAAACGTATTTCCAAATAATTTTTCATGCTACTACTTTTCTTTCATTTTGTTTTCACAAGAGAAATATTTGCTCGCGTGTGTATTTTTTTTCTCCCGCAAAGATTTCTCCTCAGAATCGTCTCTGAGGCCGTTCGGCCCAATCCCATTACAAAAGAATTTTCTTTGGCGCTGGACTGAAAACTCCTGGCATTCTCATTACTACCAGTCTCTTCACTTCAGCCTTCCCCTATACCACCATTCTCCACCCCTCCCCTTTCGCAGAACAGTCGCTCTGCATCTGTTGATTGCCGCAGTTTGTTTCGATTATCTCCGTAGTATTAATTAAACCGTCATCTCCAATTAAAAATAAAAATAAAAAATGCGAGCACATTACCGTAAATGCTTCCGTAACGACAACATGGACTGTAGTTTCTGTTTTAAGCCATGCTGTGTGGAAAGTGGTGGGATTTTTTTTTAATGAATAAGAATAAAATGAATTTCCTGTGTCTGTTGTAAGTTAACTTAATTATTTTTAGTAACAGCAGAGCTTATGGTGCTACTTATTACCTCCCCTTTCACAAACCACAAGGATTTAGTATTATTCCGAAGTGAGCATCTAGGCATTATGATTTAAGTAAAGATACGAGAGCGGTGGACATCAGCATTAGCAATGTGCGTATGTTTGTCGTCGCATATATAGGCCTATATATATATAATGGATGTTGGTATTATGTATGTATGTATGAGATCGATTAATTCCGACACCGTTTGACTGACCGTCATGAAACTTGGCACACACATTAATTATTTTTCTTGGAGGTGTTTTTGCTGTACATTTTTACTTTACCTCGCCGGTGTTAAATTTCCAGCTTTGACGCGTCGGAACATCGTAGCGATAAGAGCCAGTGTCCACTCTTGACGAGAAGCATATCGCCTCTATTCGCAGCGCGCCAAACTGGCGTAGAAGGTTTTCGCTGTAGTCTTTTTCTTACGGGACTTTAAGCTGTGACAACATATTATTTTTGCATCGTATGAGGTAAATACGAACGCATGCCTCTCTCTTTGCACTTTACGATTTCAGGTAGTATTTTCGGAGTTAACCCGTTTTTAGCCATTTTGCACTGAACAAAGAGTATAGTTGCAGGTACCACACTTGTGTTAAAATAGGAACAACAAGACAGTTTGGTTGTTGGTACTGCTATGGACAGTTTCTTCAACAATCTGTTCTGTAGAAGAAACAAATAGCCTAGTTGCTATTACAAACCAGATGGTAACTTCTACAAAACATATTGTTAAAGAAACTGTCCAGAGTAGTAACGACAATCAAACAGTTTTTTTGTCCCTATTTTAACAGAAGTATGGTACCTGCAACGATATTCTTTTTTCAGTGTGAGAGGCCCAAAAATCATGTTTCTAACAAGCGTGCTGAATTTTTTAAAACATAGAAGCATAATTTCAAGTGTGTGTTCATTTCATAGATAAACATAATATGAATAAGTTTAGCGGTTTCGCATAAAAAAGAATACGCGTGACACGTTGCAACCAAATATTGTACAAGGGCAATATAGGAAAGTCAGAAGATCTACAGGGGATATGTTATTAAATTACAGTTCACGAGCGCTGTTCCTTCTACAGTAGCACATTGCTCTATAGGTAGTTGTAGTTTTATATATTGTTATTTGTAAATTGAAATGTAGTCATGATTTCAGAATGTAATTATGTTCTTTTAGTTATTATTTTGATTAGCTAAATTTAAAAATAATTATAAACACATTCCAATACTATTAGCATAAGAGAAATTTAGTCTGTAAATGTACAATCACCATAGAAAATAGAGATGTAAGAATGCAAATTTTGCTAGTGTTTCCAGTTCACGCCGTTGATAAAACGTCTCCCGCTCTAATAATGCTAAAAGGCTGTACAGTGTACTTTCCCATATTGTCCTTTTACGATATTTGCTGCAACGCCGACTATGCGCCAGTCGAGGACTCCTATAAAGGGCGTTCCAGAGAAAAAAAGTAGAATTTTTTATTTCTAAAAAACAGAGTTACTTTTTCAGACATTACTTGGGAGGATATTATCCTCTTACAAAAAAAAAATAGCTCAGCCAGATTTTCCATAATGGCATTTCAATGTCAAAATTTGCACGTTTTTAGTTCACACACCCCCAAAAACGAATCAACATTTTGGAACGAAATAATTCACAGTGGAAGTACGTGTTACTTTCTAGGGCATTACGTAAATAAAAATCCATTCAAACAATGTTTTGCACTTTAAAAAAAGTCTGAAATGAAAAAAAATTTGCTCCTTTTAGAATTTTTCTAAAATACAAAAATGTTTTATTTTGAATTTTTATAACTTAAAGCCTTAGCCCGTGACATGTACTTTCATTGTGAATTATTTTGTTTAATTTTGTTGATAGGTTTTTGGGGGTGTATGTACTAGGAACGTGCAAATTTTGACTTCGAAGTGCCACTGTGGGAAAATTAGCTGAGGTAAATTCTTTTTGTAAGAGGATAATATACTGTCAAGCTACATCTACAAATATAACACTGTATCATACAAATATAAAGTTATGATTTTTCCTTCTGGAACGCCCTTAAAGGCGCCGTCTACTACACATTTCAAAAGTGTTGCAGTGTGTTCATAAATACGTTTTTTCCCCCATGAAACTACCCAACACGTGTCCATTGAGCCAACGTACGAAAAGCATGGTATAGGCAATTCGGAATAGAGCGAGCACTCGAAAAAGCCCTGCTAAAGATCTATTTCCAGCCAATTCGTATATTTCCGCGAGTAACGGCTAACGACGGGACATGTCTAACCTCCTGGGACACGTCACTTTATGTTTGCGCGTGTAAGATAAATTGTTCAGTCGATAGTTACCTATATACTTTGATAAATAAGTTTGTTAATTATTTACAATACAATTATATCGCTGTCGATCGATTTTGTTTCAGTATTGTTGTATTTAAATACGAATAAACACGGAACTATGTTGTGCTATTTCGTTGCCAACCATACAGGCAGTAAAGTGACTATCGGTAATGTTGAATTATATGTAGTAACAGCTAGTGATATTTTTCAAAGGTTAAATATTTAGTGTTGACTTTATTCTGAACGGCCTATAAGTGGACTTTTACGTCTCGTCGACGGCGAGGTTATAAGAGACGGCGACTCACTGCATTGTACCACTGTACCACTCGTCTCGAAACACGGCTATCACGATTTATGTGTGTGTGTAAATTGACGGACGTTGCTCGTTAGCCGCTGGTTTTTCTCGAGGTATTCCGGTTTCCTTGCTCTCGAGATCTTGTTGTTAAGAGGTATTGATCCCTACCACCTTGGATTTATCTGTTTCTTCTCGATAACTTCTGTACCAGTCTATGTATCAAAATTTTTGTCACGACAAGGCATATATACAAACTTAATCGATTTTCTGTAATTGCTGGAACCATAATATATTCATTATTTTGCAACGGGAAACAGATGAAAAGGAAAAAATTGCTTTATGTAAGGGAGAGACTGCAGAGGCCGCAACATTAACAGAAACAATGCCGTATGGATTCCAAACAGTGAATTAACAATAAACTAGCCTTGTCAGCGTGAAAAAAGTAAAACGATGTGTCTATTCCCTGATTTATAAGCAAAACCTGAAAACCGATCTGACAGGGATCAATCCCCCTTAAGGGCTCCGCCTACGACACGCTTCACATGTGTTGCAATGTGCAGGTAAATACGCTTATTATACAAATCTGTTCCATATGGGTCAATGTACAAAAAGAAAACGCACTTCGGACAGGTACGGAATATCATTGTTAAGGTACCATGACCATTGAAATACTGTTTCGAAGCCCTCCTAAAGTTTTTTTTTTACTCCCTTACTTCAGAATATACTAACCGGATGTATGTGAAATCCCTGATACAAACGTGAACTGGACTTTACTACAGAATACAATGAATTATATGGTCACCGCTTGAGTAAAAATGGATCGGCGGGAACCTTGCCCGATAGTTCAGTGCTTGGCTCGTTGTGGCGATGCGACTATTGATACTCGCTTCAAGGTCGCCCTTATAACTCCGTCACTGCTAATCCTCTAACGTGGAGGTAGGCGGTGTCCTTAAGCGGTGATTAACATTTCTCCTCTCCTCTGAAATTGATATTTGTGAATAGTAACTTAGTTATATTGTGTCACATAGGGGATGAGTCATGGTGATGTAGTGGCGAATCGCTACAGTAATGGCCTGGAATCTGACTGGAAATGTTCTAGGGAAAGTATTCGCCTGCATAAATTCTTCCGTGAACGTGCTCCGGACCTCTCGACTGCGAATCAGAAGCGTTAAGGGCGCGGTCTACCGTAATTTTCATGACCATTTTTTAATTTTTTATTTGTACCAGATATTTTTTTTCTTATTTTAAACACAAAATGTGACTAAATTTGGCTCTTATGAAAATTTTTTTTTATCTTTCATAGTTTTCGCCTACATAATGGTTTGTTAAAGTCATATTTTGCATGTTTCCGTTTTAACGACCACACGAAAACCAACTGATATACCAAACACAAAAAAAAATCACAGTGGATGAAGACATTACAGGCTCTTAGAAATAAAGAATAAAAATAATTAGTATTTAAAAAAAATATTGAATTTTTTTAATTTTTTGTTTTTAGTTTTGGCTTTTTTTAATACAAATAATTTTTATTCTTTATTTTGATGAGCATGACATTGTAGTCTGCAATGTCTTTATCCACTGTGATTTTTTTTCAGTTTGATATATCAATTGGTTTTCGTGTGGTCGTTAAAACGGAAACATGCAAAATATGACCTTAATAAGCCATTGCGCAAAAACTATGAGTGATAAAAAAAATTTCATAAGAGCCAAATTTAGTCACATTTTGTGTCTAAAATAAGAAAAAAAATATCTGGTACTAATAAAAAATAAAAAAATGTTGAAAATTGTGGTAGACTGCGCCCTTAATCGCATGGCTGGGCTAGCTCTGCAGGTAGGTTCTTGAGGTGAAATAACTTGGGCAACCATATTGCTGGGAAACGTCTTGTGTTTACAATTAGCCTAGGCATACTAAACAATTTTTTTCCTTTGCTTCATTTTGGAGTGTGAAATAAAACACTTTTATTATAATATGTAATGCATAGCGTAAACAGTATTGGATATAAAAATACAATACTACAACATACAAGTAATACAACATAAGCAAGGATGGTGAAATTTCGCTAATTAAATTACCTGCACGCTAGAATCAGGTGTCCTATGCACACTCAAGCCTCGTCTATTCGTTCATTGTCTGTTGTTCCACTGAGTAGCAGCTAGTGGACAAATAGCCGGGGCTTGATTACACATAGGATATTTGATTATAACATGCAGATTATTGAATTCGCGAAATTTCACCATCTATAAGACTTTCAAGGACTGCACACATTTTCTGCATCTCAAGATTGGATAGAAGAATGTAGTCGCTTATGCACACACTGCAGATATGCCAGTATAAATGGTAGAGCCACGAAATTTTCGTGAGAAGATTTGCTCAACAATTGTTTTAATACGTTATGTGCAGATCGGCGGCTGTGCTTCATTGTTATTGACAGCGTGTATTTACTGATATATGTCTCTCAGTTGACTACACCAATTAGAATAAGGTTATTGTGACATCATACGTCAGTGATTTGCTAATTCAACACCAAGATAATTGGAAGTTAATATATCCGATCACTGACCATGAGCAGAGATGCAGATGTGCAAGTAATGCATTGAAACCGAATTGTGAAAAAAAAATGTTTCGTCACAACATCATAGCTCGGAGTATTGATATATGTATTACTCTTTATACTGTTCGACAAACCTAAGTGTAGACCCGGGTAGGGGAGGTAAGAGAGCTAGTGTTTCGAGGTTGCCATGTGAAAGCAGTTGAGGAGAATGTTTAGGGGCTCTCCCTCCATACTCCATTCGTATTGTAAGCGACCATCTGTAGTAGGTCTAATAGGTCTGTGCAATCCATGAATTAAATGTTGGACAACAACTACACGATGGTTGTCACTTTCTGGCTGACGAGACTGTACGCGACGGCCAGGCTACTTGCTCGCTATTGACTGGTAGGATGTAGCGGGTCGAATGAGAGTAGGAGGGTGTGGTATGTCAGAGAGAGGGACGGCTGTAGTTCACATATTTTCCGAGGACACACTTAGGTTTGTCGAGCAGCACACCTTCCTTTTGCCCCACACCTAGCCTGACGCACCTGCTGTGCTGTACTCCGTTCATTGTTGGTTGGCTTAAGGACAGTGAAGTGCCTATTCGACAATGTTCCAACGAACATGATTTTAAAGTAATCATTGTAGGCCCGGAAATTTCGCTGGTTCAAGGACCAGCCGGCTAGATTCCACAGTCCTGTGTGTACACTCTATCATCAGCTACTTGTTCATTGGATGTTGCTCCAGTGAGTGGCAAGGTAGCACTGGAGTCTGTGAGTGTCTTCATGCAGGTGTCCTCAAGGTAGAGTTTCAGTAACAGTGAACCAATCGCGAAAGTAATTACCGTGTACCGGGATTTGGAATCTTAACGTCTCATCACATGAATTCGCGAAATTTCCAAGTCTCTAGTAATCATGTTAATTTCAGCGGTAAGCATAATATTATTTTTATTTGAGATGGACGATTAACCGTGGTTTTTTTCTGGACGATTCTAGAGAACACTGGCAATGTAATGGTATTATATCAAGATTCTTTATCAGGGCTAAAGAAACGTGCAATCAACTGGGGTGACTTTGTCCCACTACTTGGAAAAACATTTACTTGGTGCTATATCCTTTACCGGTATATAGAAACAAGATGGCGATCGTGGATTCTCCTTAGTAGAGTTGATAGATTGAATAAAAAAATAATGGGCGACTGCAATATTGACACAGTTGGTACTACTGCAGTTATGTTATTGTTTATGTACAAATAAGGGAGAGATTGTCTCACCCATCGATCTATATGTCTATTTAAGCTATATAATGCAGTGAGACAAAGTCACCCCATGCCAAGGTGAGATTGTCCCACTTTTTTTTAAAATTAATTACGAAAGTTAAGGAAAATTTTTAAGTTTTGTATTATGAATCTCTTCTATTCAATTCTATTCAATTCAAAATATATTACTGTAGTAACTTTAAGCTGTCAGTTGGTTTATGCAGTTTATAAGACAAAGATAGTGAGAAAATGAGCCGAAGTCACCCCAGTTGACGGTACATCGAAGTTTCGCTCAAGGAAGTCTCTGGCATAATCGTTCAAGTATTGCCAAACACATTTAATATAGAAACTGAATATTTTTCGTGGACGTAGGCCACATAGAGCGGATATTGCTGAAAACTCTACGATAAAACAAAAGAGCAGACCTTAAACCAGTACTAGCTGTTGTCTACAATTCCGGAGAGAAATATAGTGGTACCCATAAAGAGCACACAAAAAACCAAACATATGAAGGAAAATTTACAATGCTGTAAAGTAATGTTTTTTTATTTGCAGAAAGACTACTTAACATCAAAAATAAAACACTGGAACATCAAAATGAGGTGCCTGAAAAAAAAAAAAAAAAAAGACGAGAACCGTACACATGAATAGAATCTTTGATAGATGTAAACACAGGCGATACAGCAAAGGGAACACAAACTAATGTAACAGTATAATATACAAACTATGGTTCAGGCGTACGCACTGGTACACACTTCACTACACATGCATACAATTTATACACTGTAATTTACGTTCTATAATTTAAATACACTATATTGACTTATATGATGTAGTGTATGCAATAAACATATTGTATATTGTTCATATATTTTAGATCAAGTAAGAGATTACAATTGTGCGTCCAAGTGCGCTGTACGCAACTGGTGAGAGACTCAGATTCATCTCCCTTGCATCACATGACCATTCTGACGCAGGATTGATGATGCTATAACATATCACGGTTTTTTTTATTCCCAGTCGGTACATTGTGGCGCATGAAGGATGATTCGTTTATTTGAAGTCCAAGGTAACGACCTTTCTGCAAGTCATGACTAGTGCGGTGACGACCCTCGTGCCGAGGCGTGAAACTCCCAGTGACAGTTTGTTAAATGTTGTCTGTATTCTTAGTTACAAATGCACGCGTGTTGTCAAGAAATATCCGGGAAGAATGACAAATTAGTTAATCGTTCTACGTATATCATGCTTATCGTTCAGATTCCTTAGTAATTATTTTTAACTAGTCGGATATAGAATTTAAAAAAAAAAGTGAAAATGTTTGTTGTAATTATTTTATTTATTCCATGTTAACTTCCAAAGTACGTCGGTCTTTTTCCTTAAACCTAAGAAGTAGGTTGTATTTGTGAATAATTTTTAGACAAAAATTCATTATTATCGTCAGTATTTTTGTTAACTTTTGAAACACAAGCGCATCTCTAATTAAGTTCGTTTAAAGTTCAGTAGAAAAAATTGAAAAATTAAAAAAAAAAAAAAAAAATTAAATATGAGGTAATGTGTTAGTTGGGGGCGCGAGGTGGCGTCACGTACATAGTTTACACACATGTGGAATTGTTTGTGATGCTATATAACTTTATTTCATATTTGTTGTATGCTTGATATGACTTAACCGCACAGACAAATGTTTAAAAAGTTAAATATAAACTACGCTATATTAACGGCTATTTGAAGCAGCAGTCTAATTGTAATCATCACCGGCGTTTCTCTTAATGTCTGACAAAACTGTGATTGACGCTTAAGGCCATCAGTGCATCGAAAAAAAATTTTAACCTTTTATTCGAATCATTAGTAGTTTCCATTTCCTAAATTACCGTATAAAGGAAGGGAGAATTTTGAAACTTTCCTTTCTGAGTTTCGTGAACAAAAATATGTTATAAGAAGGCTAATTGAAACAAATTAACTTAGAAAAAATAAAAATCCACATCATTAGAGCCACGATTTTGTCCGACAATTATTTTTGCACCATTTGATTTCAATGATTTACGGGCACATCTGCAACTGTGCTTCGTGGTCAGTGATTGGATGTTTGAACTCTCTATTGTCGTAGGGATCTACTGGTGAATCACAGACGTGTGCTGTCACATTAAACTTATTATGATTGATGCAGTCAAATGGGAGATGTTGAACAAAGACACGCTGTCATTAACCATGAATCAAAGCTGCCGATGTGCACGTAAGACGCTAAAACAAAATAATTTAAAAAATCTTTCGCGAAAAATCGTGACTTAAGTTATATTACATATCATCCAACTTAAATGTGTTAATAAATGTACTGTGCAGTGTCCCTTAAGAGCCCTGTACAGCTGCCGCACGAGCATTGGTGCAGCGTGTTAGGAGAAAGTTTTTTTTTTACGAAATACTACTAAACTTGCGTTTGACGTCTTTATCTGCGAAATAAAAACACATTTAAAACCACGCTTATATATTTTTGTTTTTTAGATATCATGCTTAGAAACATGTTTTCGGGGCACCTCGAAATGGCCAAAAACTGCTTTTTTCAAACTGCTGACACGTAAAAAATGTCAACCGGAATCGAAAAACGAAAATACAAAAACAAGCACTAGACTTTAACTTTACACTTTCCATAAGTAAAATACTAGGGTTACCTCTTAAAGTCCCGTAAGTTATAGTAAACAGCCAACGACCTAACCACTGCAGGCCGTTATCGCGCCCACCGCGTAAGGCAATGATCTTTCATTTATTTCAAATAACTGCTAATAACTCTAATATTTTTAACCAAATACTTTGAAAAATATTTGAGACTATGTACAGTCATACAATACACAATTTTGCCAGAGCGTTTTTTGAAAGTAATTTGCCGTTTGCTAGCAAAAATAATTATTTTGCTTTATTTTGACAACAAAATATGTGATATTTCTGGGGCAAAAATTTAAAAATCCGTTTGGTGTATTGCAACAGAAAAATTCAGATACAAACGATGATACATAAGTGTTAAAACTGTAAGAATAAATTTTTATATATTATGTGTTAATTTGCGTTAAAAATATTTTAAAAAACTATATAAAACTAAAGAGCGAGGCCTTAAAGGTGACACAGTTGTTGACGCTCAAGCCAGTCTAGCTCTGCCAGTTTCTGTACCTCAGACACGGCATCTAGCGCCTACTGTATATGGCTCTTAATCCAATTGCCTTAAGCTGTTCATGATAAAGTGTTGTTTGATGTCAATGTTGTGTTTTGAGACGTAACATTTTGACTGCGGTGATACCTCTACATTGAGTTTATTGCTTACACCTAACAAGTAGGGGAAGTATAATAACTCGCTGACAAATAACAACTTCAAAATACTCATTTTCCATGGATATATATCCTAGTCTGTGTATTTGCTATAGTTATTTAGGCGTACATGTGTTAAGCGAGGTGTTTCTATATCCGCAGGATATTCTACGTGTCGCACGACTCGCAGGACCTGAAGATATTCAGCTTCATCGCCCGCGACGGTTCCAGCAACGTCTTCAAGTGCAACGTCTTCAAGTCCAACAAGAAGGTAGGGAACTCCGTCACTTCTTTGCTGGTCGCTCGACCACAAAGTGGCTGCGAGCGACCTCGGATGTCACCCTCCCGTGCATCCAACCATTACCTCTGTATAGCTAGTTTGCGATAATTGGAGCACTTTTACAATACAATAAATTCTTAAAATATTGTATGTGCATTTCGTATGTCCAACGAAAAATTTTATTGCCATCTAAATATTTGGTACTGCTAACAAAATTCAGCTATTTTCCTGAAACAAATCGAGGGAACAAAATAATTTGGTACGGCAAACAAATTTTTCGTTGCCCCTATACAAACAAATTATGTGGTTCATTCACCTCTACAATCTACAATAACGATTAAAATATATTGTTTATTGAACTTTGATTGTTACCCAAGACCCGTTGTTTATTCTAAAAAGTCGCAGGAAACTTATTAACGGAAAGGAAAAAAAAAAAGTAACTAGCGCTTCAAAAGTACTCAGTTTATCTTGAACAACCTATACTTATTTCTGAATAGTGTAAGCGTGAACTGATGTTTTGTTTACTACTATTGCGACATACAAATGCATTAAAACGTGTTTTAAAATTGCTTGATAAAATATTTAAATAAATAAATACGTAGCATTTTATCGATAAACTTATTTTTCATAGATTTTACTATCTACTACTAAATCAAATGTGCGTGTGTGTCAGAGCGTCCGCTAGAGTGCGCATCTTGGATTTTCGTCTCATGCATTTTGCTGGAAGTTTAATTTTCGGTAAAATCGAGGAACCATTTTTTTTGTGTCGGAACCTATTTCACGTACTTATGAAAAAGTATTTATAGTATAAACGGATTTTACAAGCCTTTCTTACTCAATACTAGGTTAGTTTTGGCATGAAAAGAACAAATGGTAATTTTATATTGGCTACAATCGGAAAGCCATATCTTAGATGTATCATTTGAACATGCCCATTTCTACCGGCAGATGATACAGGTCTAGTTTCACACCGAGCTAGGAGTAAGGTTTCGCTTCCACCCCTATCCGTACAGGAAAATACCGGTTTTGTAGTGGTTGCATAATGTTTTGTTAATATGGACCTCACGAAATTTTTTGTAGTACTTACAAATTTTTTTAGTCATTGCAAAACTTTACTGAGGGCTGGTCACTGCAAATTAAAATTTGGGGTTAGGTCCAATGACAAACAATTTTGAGGTGACCACTAAGTTTTTTTAATTTTAATTTTTTTAAAGTTCTTTTATCCTCTTGTGTCCGGAAGTAAAACAAAAATTCGGAAATTCGGTAAATTTGGTATATTTCAAACCTTACGCCCTCCCCCTCCCGCCTGGCCTCGCTGTGCCCATCAGATCCATCCTGAACTGCTTCCCATCTATTCTTGGGTACGTTGTGTAGTAAGGGGCGTGGTTGATAGCTTGTTTCTTCCCTCAAGCACTCCTACCCCTTCAGTGAGTTGTGATTACTGTATTTTTGATCCTCTGACGTTGTATCTTCACTGAATGATTGTTCCTCACCTTCCAGCCACTCCCAAATATTTTTACATATAGATTGTGTTCTAAATTAAGGAAGGAACCATCATTCAGCGCACAGGAGTTTAGGTACGCATATTAAACAAGCATAACGTGCCTATGTGTATGATATATATTATGGTTCATCGCGGGAAACTTGGCTGTTTGTTGGGTTTCAACGGACATTCAGTTTATGAAAATATTACTGGCTTTCGCTTGTTCGTAGACCTGTTGCCCTATTTGAATAAGCCAATAAGAATCCCGCTATTGTAATAATATGTGATGCCTCTTATTTGTATGCAGACAGCTACGTTGTGTCAGACGTATATCACCAAATCATACATATCACAAGAAACTATAGTGTTTTTAAGGGTATGTTGCAATGAGCTATATAGAAATCATAGAGGGGCGGAAACAGCAAGCTCCAAGGCTCTGAGGTGAAGCCAAATTGAACGTGGTATTTTGACCCTAGATAAAATGGCGGACTCTTATATCCGGTCGAGAGACGAGAGCGATTATGCTACTTTAATCATTATTACAGTATAATATATTACAATAATTATTAGCATTTTTCCTGTGTTAAGCGGGAATATAGTGGAGTTATAAAGTAAAGGATTTTATGCGAACATATGACGGAATTTTCAACGTAATGTTGGCCACACTGCTGTTCGCCATGTTTTCTTGGGTCAAAACAGCCGTTCAATTGGGCTTCACTTTGGAAGCGTTTCCGCCCCTCTATGTTAACTATATAGCTCGTTGGTATGTTGTCACAACAAATCTCCGCGATATACTATCATCTCTAATGCTAGTTTATCCTTGTGACCTGCAGTCAGCCTAGCCTGGTGTTACGATGGCTTGAAAACTGCAGTCATGCTGTAGCCGCTTGCTTGCAGGCACTTGTAGTATATTTCACGAACGAGTGTACTTATATGACAGTTACGTATGTACGGGACGTTGTGTAAGGGACACCCGATTTCTACCTTTGGATTTCACAGTCAGTCTGCTGTAGTTTCTCAGTCTGTACACATGCCTGAAGACAAGAACAGATCTTAGATCCCGAAATGTCGTATCTGTTGTTGAAGGAAACCTGCTACTTTTCGTCTGTTTTCTCTTTGTTATGTCGTCCGTATTTACAGGCATTCATGTCTCTTGTTTTTGTGCTGTCATGTTTGTCCTCGTCCATTTTCGTCGCCACACATCCCATCACAATTAACATTTTATGCGGTTGGTAAATGTAACATATCTACTTGTTATGTGATTGAAGCTGTAGCCAATCAAATTATCGACACTTCAGTGGGCGTCAGAATGGTATCGCCACAATGTCAGACATGTAAGGGGGATGGATTGGAGACTGCTGGCATAAAGACTGGGAAGAAGAAATACAATGAAGGATTTCTCTTCGGGCGTCAATAAAATTTGAAATATCTGCTAACTGAATGTTGCCTGAAGATATTTTATTTAACCTTTAAAATCCCAACACGCCACGGTACTGCTTTTTGCTACACATTATTTCTATTTTCGTTTAGTCGTGCTGTAAAATACGCACGATTTTTTTTTATCGTCATTCCCTGGATTCAGCACTCTCGTTGATTCGTAACAGTTGTTTGCGGTTGTTGCGGGCTCGTGTTTTATCAGATTATATCTCTCTGGCACGCAGCACGGTTGTATTTTACCCGTTATTTTCCCTTCTTCCTTCTATAGTCACCAATATTTTTTATTTAACTTCCCTGGCCGCCCTTATTGTCAGCTCCTTAACACATGGCCCGCATCTGCTCCGTCGTCGCTGCTGGGGAAATACGAGGTATATGTTGGCAACAATGTTTCTCCCGAAGGGGAAATAACGCTGAAATTGCCCTGCTTCTGTTTCACGGCGCTGAAAACGATACAAGAGAGCAAAGACGAACAGCAAAACAAAAGGAATCTGAGAGATTTAAAAGGAAAGGTATGCGCACAAGATTTCCGTTCGTAATTAAAGTCTCATTTTAAGACCTTGCCTTTCACGTAATTAAAAAAATATGAGTCTTTTTATTAATGG
The DNA here is from genome assembly GCA_003012365.1 of Medauroidea extradentata. Classification (NCBI taxonomy): domain Eukaryota; kingdom Metazoa; phylum Arthropoda; class Insecta; order Phasmatodea; family Phasmatidae; genus Medauroidea; species Medauroidea extradentata. The sequence goes on from PNEQ01113668.1 coordinate 91,107, forward strand.
CTAGTACGTTGGATTTTTACGTCCCTATGATTGTTGTACTCAGGGAGGAAAATTAAATAATGTTAGAAGTTTGGCAAGGTATGCTGATGGATGAAGGTCGTTGATTAATAAAGAGAAAAAAAGTACAGTAAACTTAATTTGTTTACAGCCATCTATACCAAAATGCCTGAAGTTCACTAACGATCAATGTTACCGTCCCGAGTATATCACAAGCTACTGGCAAATAAAACAAATAACTAAGTTGCTATAAGCATAACAGTTATGAATTCAAGACAGTAAAGTCTGAGTTCTCTATATAAAATCTCTGTTCATATATCTGTCTGTCTACACCTCACAGTGGTGTACCTAACGTCCTAACTCGAAGCACCCCGATGTTCCTCTTGATGTTTCAGAACGTCCTCGTCGACACTACTCCTTGCAGCACACAATACCGCTGAATATCCAGGAGTACCGCTCACAACCTGTCATTGTCACCTCGACTGACTCGCGTACAACAAGATTCCTCTGGGCAAAAAAGCTCCCAGCCTGTGGTGCAGCTATTTTATATACTCTTAATGATGTTCATGTGAGGAACATTCGTAATTTAATATTAGTATGAAGTAGTGTCAGTTTAATAGACATTTCTTGGAAGTATATTTTCCTCTTAGAAATAAAAAAAAATTGCATAACAAGTTTTCCCATAATTTCATTTTAAAGTAAAATATATGTTTTTGGTTTCAAAATATTTTTGTATTAAAAACTATGGCTGAAATTTTGAAAACTTTTGCTACTTTTAACATTGTTTTAAAAACACAAAAATATTTTGCTGTGTTTTTTTTTTTTTTTTATATGTCGAGCAGTAGCCCCTGACATGTGCGGCTTATAAGAACGAAAAACATTCAAATTTTGACTTTAAAATGCCACTATTGGAAATATGGCTGTGTTAGTTTTTTTTATGTGAGAGGAAAATGTACTGCCAAGTTACGTATACAAAACTGACAATATTCCATACAAATTTTTATTATCTCCCCACCCCCTCCCCGCCACAATATTGATGGCCCTTAATCTAGAGTCCAGAAATCTAGCTACCTCGAAGGTATGAGAAACATGTCGCATCAAGGCTAAGGTATGTCGGGTAGCAGCGAATAGCTACAGGAACTCTCTAGGCCGTGATATTTGTTGTTGTCACAAGATAGACGTGTAGCTGCTGCTTCGGCAAGGCACAAAGAGGAACTTTAGTTGCATAGTGGACGCCGATGTCATCTTCATCACGCCACCTCTGTATTATCTTACGCTGCAGGCATGATAGTCGCGGCTCGCAACAATAAGGAACAAATTATTTGCGTTTTTAAACAAAAACGGATACATCGCAGAACATGTGTTCTGTGTAAAACGTTTTAGTGCATTTCATAACACTTTTTTATTTTTAAATGTATACGGTTATGGGTAACCAGACATCTTTATACGTAAGATTTATTTTTTTTTTCGAATTATTTAGTGTCAGGCTGGTTATTTTCACGTACTCGCAGTACCACAGAGTTAACCTTAAATCACGGTTGTAGAAGAACAGGTCTGGACACTCGCCTATCTACAAATGTATTTTACTTGACCCCCTTGTTGTTTGGCTGTAGTTCGTCAAGTTACCGTGAATGTCGTACTTTTTGGCGCTGTAATCCGGGCGGTCAAACTCAAACTCCGCCCACTTTTTTCCATTGGAGCCGTCATTTAATATTGTGAGCGAAGGAAGTATTTCATAAATTGTTAACAATTACGTTTTGATAAATTGTTTATCTTAGTGGGAATTGTGGGAGGGAAGTGGGTGGAGTTTGAGCTCGACCGCCCGGATTACATCGCCAAAAATGTATATCATTATCGGTAACTTGGTGAACTGCAGCCAAACAATAAGGGGGTTAACTGTTCTTCTATGGCCGTGCCTTAAATATATAATTTTCCTGAAATTATTCTGTGCGTAGCATCACAAGTATTTGAAACAAAAAAAACGTATGGGAATATTTAGTTGAGGTATTTCAGTTACATTTAATATTGATTAATTGGGCTCATTAATTAGTAGCCATTATTTTGTATTATTATTATTTTTTTTTTTGCAATTTTATATTGTAACATTTGTGTTACTTTCTTCTTTAACACTTTTTCTTGACTTCCGTTGTGAATGTCCGACTGCTTGACTCAATGGTTAGTGCTTCTGGCTGCTGGACCAAGGGTCCCGGGTTCGACTCCCGGCCGGAGAGTTTAGCATTTACAGTTTGCGCTTCGAGTTCAGGGCTGGGTGTTGTGTTGTCCTCTCATCATCGTACTATGGTAGGCAATAACGAACCACCACAGAATCACCTCGCCGAAGCGTTATAAACTCATGAAATAATTAAGTAATAGCGCAAGAAAGTGTACCGTACAATGGGATGAATAGAGACAAAATTTCAAATCAAATGTTTCAGTACGCGGTTTTAAAACCCGATTTTTTCCTTAAAAGGTTGGCAAGTTAATAATTTTACAAAGAGTAATTGTATAAAAATATAATTTGATTATGATAAAGGTCTAAGCCAGGAATCTGTTTCGAATTTTGACCTTATTTGCAACCCATTTTACGGTACTTATTTCTAAGCCTTTGCAATAATGTTCAGCTCTCACGTAAGCAGGCCACCTTGGTTTCTAGGACTCTAACAAGACGTAAGAAGTTATTTGTAAATATGCCACAGCGATGTATAGGATAAGTAGAGACATGAACTTTTCGCGAAAAGAATTTTGCCCCACTTTGTTCCAGTGCCTTATGTGCACGTCTGCAGTTCTGCTTCATAGATATTGGCAGCGTGCCTTTGAACTGTGACGTTTCTCATTTGACTGTACCAATCACAATAAGGTTACTGTAACACCACACGTCTGTGATTTGCGTG
>PNEQ01113669.1:0-61484 GCA_003012365.1 Medauroidea extradentata
AATCATCATCCTGAAGCAAAAATTAATTGTATATCTCGACGGGTTCGATAGATATCGAGGATTTATCTAAAACAAGTTCAAGGTCTTTTCACCACTTAAGAGAGTAAATTTCGAAAAACCCTTGAATCACATTTTAGAATACTTTATTGGTATCTCGTGGACGTAAAAAACACAACATTAGCCCGCTGGGTTCAAGATACAGAGACGATTAATTGAAAACGCTTTTCACCACTTTTTACCCTTTTTCACGTCCTTAGGTGGCGAATTTCGAAATTCCTGAAATTACTTTTTAGGTATTTGAGTAAGCATCAATCCTAAACAAAAATCACGTCTCTATATAAAAAACTATGGGATCGATATATATCGAATGTGAGTCGAATACTCATATTACCCCATTTTTAACCAGTTAAGGGCCAAATTCGGAAAATATATTTTAAATGGTACTTGGGATACTTACAAAAGCACCAATTTAAAGCAAAGAGTACTTCGATATCTCGATTGATTCGATAGATATGGAAAGATAATCGAAAACACATTTCACGTATTTTCACCCCTTTAAATAAAGAATTTCGAAACTATTTTGAGTCCTGCCATAGACATTTGTAAAAGTAACCAATTAAAGTTAAAATCACGACGATAGCCAATTGTGTTTCAAAGATAAAGACGATTCATAAAAAACACATTTTGCCCCTTTTTACTGTCTGGGGGTCGAATTTCAAAAAAACCTAAAACAACTTTTTGGGTATTTACGTAAGCAATATTTTGAAGCGAATATCAATTCTCTATACCGAAGGGTTCGATAGATATCGATAGTTGATTGGAAACACATTTAACGTCTTTTCAGCCCCTTAAAAGTTGAACTTCGAAAAATCCTTAAATTGGCTAATATGCATTTTTACGAGTGTCCTATTAAAGTAAAAATCACGATGATAGGCCGTCGGGTTCGAGCTTTATCGACGTTTCTTCGGAAACACATTTCACCCCTTTTCACCCCCTTAGAGGTCGAATTTCGAAAAATCCTTTCTTAGTGCTCGCCTACGACCTGAAGGGAACCCCCACAAAAAATTTCACGATTCTAGGTCCAGTGGTTTGGTCTGCAGTTTGATATGTCAGTCAGTCAGTCAATCAGTCACCTTTCATTTATATATATATATAGATTATTTACAAATAAAATCTTTGTACTTTTACCATGATTTGTAAAAGTACAAAGAAAAGCTCTGTATATTTTACCAATTTTTTTTTAGAGTGTAATCACACTCCTTCGCAACTGCGAACAAATAAGTTTCAGCAAATTTAAATATTACCCTCTACTGCGAACATAATAAACATCATATTACCTTCTAAATATTTTTATTTCCGTATCCACCCAACTGATCGTGAATAAATATGGCTGCCTGAACTAGTTCGTATTAATATCTTAAACCTAACCTACCTAACTGTCCCCGTTCTCACGTGACAGTAGACATCTGGGAGTAAACTCTCACGTCACTGTGCTTAGGACACGAAACCAGTTTCGTTGATTGGATGAGAGCACAGTGGGATAATGCCCATGAAAGAAAATTGATTCAGTTCAGCCTAATCGTCTATTCGGTAATTGTGAAGCTAGCACTGCTCAGATAATTAGAAATTACTGTAGCTTGAGTCGTGCTGGTTTATTAACGCTTACAGAAGATAGATACGTGAGAGATAAACATGGGAGGGAAGCTGGAAGGGCACATTGTCACAGAAGCCCGGATGACGGGGAGACATGACTACCAGATAGTTCCTCGACAGACGCTGGGATAAAGTATCAGTATGCTCTGGCAACGCCGCTAGGGTATGTCTCCAGTATTACCGACATTACTTATCTCGACCTGGCATTTCAATGCTGTTGTCCTCTCAGTAAGTCTTTGCCTCGGATTTAAGGTCTAGTCCTGACGTTCGCTGTTTATAGACTACTCGGTAACATATGAAGGAATAATGAGATGACACGGGAAGAAAGACAGACCAAAGACCGCTACGGCCCTGGAATTATTCATTGTTCGGAATGAGACTGTTAAACGTACAGCACGCTTGCCGGAAGATATATGTTACGTCTCTCAGGATTTATGTAATGTTGTATTCTCGGATTCATCTACTTCCTGTGTCCTGTCACCGAGGAGATGCCCAGATGCAGAGAAAAACTAGAGTTCTCTATGCTGGCGGGATAATAGTGTTTCGATGTTCTTGTTCTTAGTAAATAGATGCATATAAGTCAACTTAAAAACCTGAGCACCCAACGCTCTTTTTGTCAATTTTTTACACTAGTGGGTCACAATGGCGTTTTGTAGAACTTGTGTGACTTCGTGATATTGCAGAAAAAAATAATGAAACTATATTTACTTTAAAGTGAAAAAAATGACACAGCGGTTTTGGGGCGTATGATCATATATTTATGTACTAATTTTCTTTTGCCACAAGGAGAACCTATGCACATAAATATATGTTTTTTATTTGGAACTAATAAGTACATACACCCATAACTATAGAGTTTGTCTTTTTGATTATAACTGTTATTATTCATCTTCCCGTTGTAAGTATAGCAACTTAATTTACATGCTACTTTGGAATTATAAATTTGTAAAATCATAAAGATAGTTAACATTTGGGCTTCACAAAAACCTCACTCCAGGGTAACACAGCTATGCCATAATCATCACTCGCCAGAGGGTTAATACGCGTGAACCTAACACTTAACCTCAAGATATGCTAGAACACGGACAAAATGGCGTTACTGTTGCAACACTATATAAAAAAACTGACTGGCGAAGGCAAGCTGTGCGCACTGTTGCCTACTCGTGCGTTTATCTCCCCTCCTTTTCAACTCGTGTGCTAGTGTGCCGCAAAAAATAATTTAACGGGATAGTGTGCAGTGAACATAATAAGGTTGATAATCTCCAAGCATCTTGACGTTAACGTACACATTTTGATTGCTGTACGTTCATCGTCTTTAAGTTCTGCAGAGGTAAACTCAATCAGAATTGCTTCGAGGCATTTGAAATGTGTACAAGCGAAACAATAATAATACTCATAGTTTAACAAAGGTGATATACAATCTTATATAAACATGTTTTACTAACTTTGCCACGTGTTTCCGCACTATACGTAAACGTATGTAAATGACGACTATTAAAGTTAACAGTTTTGGACAGAATATAAAATAACCAAAGTTTGTTTATAAAGATAACGTATGGCTAAACAAAAATGAAGACTTAGTTATCACATGATTACTAGGTAATATACGTTAAAAATAGACGTATTGGCTTTTTTAACCTTCGAAAGTATACCCGCGAGTGGGTTATTAAGTTTTTACGAAATGCATGTTCAAATTGGTTTTTGTACATAAGGGATATTTACACACTAAAACTTAATATTAATTATTTAGTCTCAACGTTTTTCAAATTTCTGTACCAATAATTTAGCTTTGATCGTGGTCACGGATCATATGTGTGCCACATCTGCTCATCACCGTTTATATTCGAATCGTACCGAACTGCAATTTACGAAATGAAGGATTGGTCGATTCAAAGATAGCCTCTGAATAAGTGACTGCCACGTGTGGTTAAATTAGAAGAAGGGCCATGGATGCTGTTTATTAAATAACTAATCTGTTTTCAGTCATCATTAACATTATTCGTATTATTATTGATAGTTGCTACCGTTCAAGAATACCACAAAACTTGGTAATCGCAGCAAACGAGAATAAGTGTACTATTTGCACGCTACAGCACAAAAAAGGAAAAGAATAAGAGTCCGCCTTGTATGAAAAATGAAGGGACTATCTGAACCATACGACGAGAGAGTGCATCCAAAAACTGAGTAGGGAAGAAATGCGATGCTGAGCTTGCGATCCTGTTACGACGCGCGGAAGACAGCATCTAAATATCCTGAGATAGCTAGGAAGGAACATCTTGGTGCATGTCTCACATCACAACTCGCCCTTATCGACAGGAACTAGGTCACTATCTACAAACCCTCCCTTCCTTGTTCGTCGCTTTTGCCAAGCAAATGTGAGGCACATTCACCCATCCCACTATAACAGTTTCTTGCCCCTCCAAATTTTACGAAGCTGAGAGCGGCGTTGCTTACTCCAGATGAACACCTTGTTACAAAATGATTATTTGTAAGTCGTTATTATATTGGGGGTTCATAAGTATCATTAGTTTGGGGGGTTCACTCAGATGGTAGCTACACTGTGGGTTTATTTAGATATTATTTAGGGCTAAATGACTTTAAGATAGTTATGGTTAAACGGGCATTTACTACACTACAATGACAGGTACTGTGAATATAAAGACGTTTACGAAGTATTATATTAATTTAGGAGGAGAGCGCAATATTACTGATTATTAAAGTATTATATTAAGTTGAGAGTTGCTGCCACATAACTAGATCTGACGACCTTACCGAAGCTGGATTGATGAAGAGAGGGCATCGACGGACGAGCACGCGACCGCCGAGGCTCGATCCCGAGTCCCCGGCGGAGAACTGCACTGCTGTTGATCTGATGAGTGCTGGTGGACGACAGACCGAAGACAGACAGACCTCGTTTGCTTGGTAACAGCGCCATATATCGGCGTGCTTGTCCTCGATATTGTGCAACTACGAGGGGGGTGAGGTGAGTTGCTGTCTTCCATGGTTTCCCAACGCTGACCTGATTGCCGCTCGGATGTCTTGCTGTCCGGCTTGCCAGGCAATATTGCAACAACATCAAAATACGAATTTGGCGTACTTATTCGGTGCATGGGAATCCTCTAGGAGAAACATCGTTCTGTTACTTAACATTCCACGAGTTACTATTGGTTCTCCACTGAGAAAATGAATTTTAAAGCTTCCGGACTATGACAAGAGCAACAATACCTTCCATTGTAACGCCGCGAAGGAAACAGTGAGTGACGGAGAAAACAAAGTGGAAAAGTTTTCTAACCAATGGACCATGTAGTGCCGGGTACTTGACCTCAACCAATGAGGATATCCTCGTAAAAAGAAAGGTAAATGATTGTGACTGATAGCCAATCTATGGCAAGTCAGACCGACGCCCCTTAACAATGTATTGTATTTAATTTTATAAAATCGGCCAAAATAAAGGGCGTTGCAAAAAAGAAAATTTATGTTGTGCGAAGTTTTGGAATATTTACTAGAGTTTAATAAACGACGCTCCAATCACGTAAAAGATGCAATTTATCCATGAAATCGTTGATTTGCTTGGTTTCGAGGTTTAACTGTGAGCGAACTAAATATAGACTAGTTAATTGTAGTGCCAACAGTAAAATACAACATTTTATATGTATTTTGGATTAATAGAGTTGAGACTGACAGATCCCACCATAACATAGCACAGTAATAGAATATTTGCCACGACAAACATTACAAGCACTTTGTTCAATTCTATAGGTGTCAATGATGCACATTATATTGCTGTCACGGCTAGACTAGTACTGTTATTTCTGAAATTACTTGTTCCCTCCAGGAAGTAGGTAACTGGCTGACGATTAAAAACGACGGTGGAATTGTCACAGTTTCACGAAACTTCAGAAGCAAACAATAATTCAGTGTTGTGCGAAAAGTTTAGCTCAACGTCTTGAACGGGAACTTACCTACATTGCTGAGTTATTTTAAGATCTTCATCTGCATTCACCTATTTACGAGGTTGAATCCATGCTACAACATATAGTATAATTATGGTATGTATCTATAGTTATCGTATTGCAAAATATACGTGAGTGAATATTCGTGGAGTTGTCACATGGTTGTATGGACATCAACGTATTTGTGTTTTAATATACAGGATGTCCAGAAACTGCCGTATAATAAGCACACACATGAATTCTGAAGTAAATCTGAGACGAAAATGTTAGTGGCAAAATGTTGTACGATGACATTTTAACTGCGCAATGTGGGAACACTGCACGGAGATTGTTACCTCTTGCTCTCCACTATCAGGTGTTATCTAGAGCCACGATTTTATGGCGAAAAGATTTTTGCAACATTTGGTTTCGATGCGTCATGTGCACACCTGCAGCTCTGCTACATCGTCTGTGATTGGATGATTTTACTCCCACTTGCCTTGGCAAATTATAGACGTACAGACTCACAATACTCTTATTCTGATTGGTGCAGTCAAATGAGAAACGTGTATGAACATAGACACGCTGCCAATAACCTTGAAACAGAACTGCCGATGTGCACGTGAGTCACTGAAACAAAGTGAGGCAAAAATCTTTTCGCGACAAAATCGTGGCCCTAGTATCTTACGTCAAGTAAACATATAATTATATTTGGACAGCTCGGTTTTTTAACCTGGACCCATAATATGCAGGTCAGAACAGTAGTAGTGAGATAAGTAAGATATCTGTAGAGCGCAAGAGGGGACTAACTACAGTGCCATGTTGCCACGTTGTGCACGTAAAATGGCATCGTGCAATATTATGCCACTAATGGTTTCGTCTCCAATTCAGCCCAGGACTGGCGTGGTGTTCTTATTATGCATTTGTTTCTGGACAGCATGTATATGCCTGTATATCTTCTGCTCCATCTGGCAACCCTTACATGAAGGATCAATGGGTAAAGTTACACTGCAAAAATATTTGTAAATAAAATAGCTGAAGTATGGAAAAGTGTCTCATTCTGTGTATGGAATAGAAACTTTCATTACTCTTTAGGAATTTTTTTATAGTGAATGTTTGGGAGCGAGGGAGCTGAAGACAGTTTGACGGCCATTTAGCAACGAGGTCTTAAGAGCCGACGAGGATGTAGTGAGGTGAAGGAACAACACAACATCCATGCACGAGCCAGGAGTCTAACCCAGGACCTCTCGCACCGTAGACTGGTGCATGATCGACTAAGCTACGGAGGTTGGTTACGTGGTAACCACTTGGCGGAGTGTGGAGCAGCCCCCACAGACAGTTATCGCACACTTCAGGTCCAGGGACCACCGAGTGGCCGCAGTGCGGTGCAGATGGGCGGCGAGCAGGAAGAAGTGTCGAGCCCAAATATGGCCACTAGCGATGTGGTCGAGGTCAGTTCAACCATCAGGCAGGGCGCTAATGTTCTTGGCACACGTTTTAACTCATAAAACTTTCGACGACATTATTCCAAGTTCACTCAAATAAATTATAATGAGAGGTACGTCAACATCGCGGCTAGTTTCAAGATCAGGTTGAACGGCAATAGCGTATACTTCACTCTCACTTCTGTGATTGGACAACGGCTGTCACCTTTGACGACTGCAAGTCAATAGTAAATAAGGTAATAATTCGCAGCGCTATCGCGTGCTGCCCAACTTGTACGGTTACAGCGAACCTAGACTGTTGCCAGATGATTCAGCGAAATCCACCCACCTTTAATGATAATTAAAGAAAGAAACCTCGCAAAAAATCGTTACTAGTAGAGTCTCCAAAACTCTGTGACATTAAGATTGTACAATGATAATTTCACACGAGTAAAATGTTTGTCGACGAATAACAATTGTTCATTATCGTCTCACAACAATTCTCTACTGTCCATTCAAATAAGACACGTGAGTATAAACAAAAAATTCTGGACACGCAAATACTGCTATTAAACCCAGGAAACAGTATAATTTTCCCGTTTAATGATAACAAACACAAATTTGGGGTATATAAAAGCAGGTAAAGCAATATTTAATCCAAAAACATACTTCACAACGGCAATAGTTTATTCGCAAATGAGGACTATATGAAGAAGCGGAATGCAACCACAAAACCACAATTATTAAGCAACAGACAGTGCAATGAAGTAACAATTTTTTTAGCCTTGCGACACTAGGCGCCTCTGTTCAGCCCTTTGTTAAAAATCACGGCTACCGTTGGTCACACAAGCAGTGCAGCGCAGCAACATACGTGCAAAGGTCTCCGGTGTGATACTGACGGTGTCAACTATGTTCCTTACACGTGTCATGAACTCAACTTTTTTTCACACGTGCAGCTAAGTTGTCATTTAATTTAAAATGCCTGCTGCATATTGCGGTTGCATTCCTACTCCTGTCTATCACACATTTTATGCAATAGCTACAAGTGCTACAATCTAATTGTGGGGAACCGAGTTTAAAGATTCGGAGCGCTGTAAAAAAATCAAAACACAATATTTGATCTAGATTTTTTATTTGCGCTTAAAATTTAGTACTCTACAATTGTTTGTATATAAAAATGCCTAAGTTTTAATGTTAATTTTTTGCACTTACTCTCTTGCAAAAAAAATTATGAACTTCTTACAATTCAGGTAATTGTAGCCGTAAATGGCATAAAGATTCATCAAGTTTTATGGTGAAATTATGTGCAAATGTGTCATTTTATTAAATTTACATTATTTACTATACATATTTTTTTCACTATGAGATAATTTGGAACCATATGCATACAGACCCCTCTCTGTAAATAATTTCAATTTATATTTACTTACAGGTATTCATTTCACGTATTTAGGCATATGTATTACTTAGTTTATAAGAAACAAGATGTGCTATTGGTGGTCTTTCATTATTAATCTTGTTTTAAATGGAATGAAGTATTATTACAAGAAGTAAATAACATAGTCTGCACTGACGAGGCAGATGTATATTTGGAGTAGGTTCACAAAATCGATGTTCTCCTATTCCGAATAAGATGGATCCTTATTGCATTTCTCATTTTATGCTACAGCATCTAGAATGCTGTAAAATGACTGATGATAGCTTTAAATAAGTTATACCTGGTGGAGAGATGTATGCAGATCTGAATTTTGGCACTGAAAACCTTCTTCTCACTTTTAGAGTGAGGACAAACTTAGAGGTTTCGTCAGAACTTATCGTGTAGGAAAATTGGAAAAACTTTCCTTATTCAACCTTTATTTCCCGTATATTTAGCCACACATTTTTTTCCCTTCTTGAGTATTCACTAAAAAATTGGTTCCGTAGAAATTTAAGATTTTTTTATAAATCAATGAAGTATTATGCGTCCAACTCCGTTATTTTCAATGGATAGTCTCTCTTATAGACAATTTTAATAACAATTTTTTACACTGCGCAGGTACATAAATGGGACAACTTTTGAGCATAAGATTCTTGTTTTTATTATATCAGAGAATGTAAGTGTCGCCTTCATTTCTGCGAGTGGCTACAAATAGGAATTTGTGTGTAATGCTTGTTATATCATAAACAGACAATGAATTTTGTTTTGGTTTTGACCGGCTCAACTGTCCTGGCAAAGACAAACATCTTCGCAACAATTATTTTGCACAAACTGTAATAGACATGAAGCTATATCATATCCGTGACAGCACCCTCATGTCATCCATAACGATGTTAATAATTCCTTCCCAAATCATAAATAGTGAAGTGTACAGTACACTACTAGTTATATGAGCACATCACAACCACGGTATAGGCACATAGAAGGAGCCAGCTGCAAGGTATGTGAATTACGAAAATCACTTTAAAGTAAACGGAGTGAAATACCGTGAATTTAAAAAAAATTCTTTGTGGATACATTAAATGTTGAGACTTGCTACCAAGCGAATTGGAGCAGTGGTAAAACACTCGCCTTCCCAAATCATAATAGTGTTGGCAGCAACATATGACAGTTGAGTTATGAATAGACATATGCAAAATTCGCGTTATCATTTGGTAGCAGACTAAACATCACTTTCCTACACATAACCGAGCATAATATGCTATTCAATTTGCCACGAACTTTTATGTGTTGTCATTTACGTGTGTTATGTCTTTACAGAGATTGGCCTCTCTACCGTGTAAGCATTCTACGCGGCAAGTCACGACAATATCGGCCGGCGGGAGACGTCGAACAAGCCTATAGTCACTTGGAGTCTAGTCAGCTGTCAGAAAATAACGCGAATTTTGCATGTCTCTAATTATGAAGTATATCTACATAATACTATAGGAGCTTCATCATGCTGGAGGGCCAAAAGTGTTAGCTATCTTATTGACAACTTTCTGCAATACAGCCGCATGTCACTGATGGCCGTATCTCATAAAATAGAAAGTATTCATTGTTTGGTGTGATATAGCCATATGTTTCACGTGGGTGTACTGTAGAGAAATTTCTATTACAATTTATACAACTTCAAATACATTTAACGCACTACTTGCAGTTGTGGCCTCTGTGCGTATGGCAGTGTGCGAGCTAAATCACATATCTGATAGAGAATGGATAAATATAGCAAACAGTGAGAGAACTTGGTAACACACGACCAGCAGAATACGAACGTATAGCTTTGGAATTAAGTACTAACAGCAGCAAATGTAGTGGCCGGGACAAACGGATGGCGTGACCAAATCCGGGCATCAAAATACATTCTGAGTAATTATTACTTCTTCGGAATTTCTACATATGTGAATAGTACATAGTTATTATGAAGAGACGTGTGATCAAGTATCTACCTTCCCTCCTTTTAAAAATCATGAACTGTAATTGTGCCACATTGGGAGGTCCTCGTGCTGTATCTTCCGATAGATGTGGTGCGGTTCAGAACAACAAGTAGAGGAATGGTATTGCAGTATTTTGAAAAGAAACATATTCGACTTACTCTACTAAAAAGCTCATAAAGGAAATACATTTGGGACAATTTTATGCAAACATATCACAAAAAAAAATCATATAGGAGTTGCGCTAAGGCAGCACTTCGGCCCTTGGGTTTTAGGATTGTCTATTGTGTTTAAATGTGTCAAAGAAAGTCAGGTCAGCTGAGATTATAACAGCAGATGTACTACGGCGACTGAGTGTCCACAATCATCCTTGTGTACACGAATGCAGGTTTATTGCCAAAAAGGAACAGGGAACATTAGAAACTGTTACGGATCAAGTTAGGTGGCGTAGTGGGAGGACACGGATTAGAGTCTCGGTCAGGCCATTTTGAAATCGGAGTTCCGCGGGTTTTCCACAACCACTGCAGGTGTAAGCTTGAGATTGTTCATTAGAGCATCCAATTTTATTCCTCTTTTCTGATCATCAGCGTCAGTGGCTACGTCTGTAATGACAGCAATGTCGTTCGTACTCCTTAGACCAAGGACGCAGCAGAGCGGAGGAGGTCAACATTGAATCCTAGCAGGTCGACTCTCAGACTGATTGGCCGGGGACTCCGGGTGGCACGTGGCGAGGGGAAGAGACGCCAGTTCTTCTGGAATAGGAAGACATTGTTCTTCATCAGGACCACGGGTGTGTGGGGGAAGAAGCGGCAGTAGATCCACCGAGAGTAACCACACGGCTCTTCTATTAAATTATATGGTCGGGTGGGGGTGGTAGGATATTCTAAGATGAGGGGGGGGGGGAAGGTATTAGCGTACATCAAGACAGGCGCAGCAGAGGAAACGGGGGCATTAGCTGCACTCTGCAGCTTCCTTCCGCATTCCTCAGCTCGACGAACACCCCCGCTCCCCGGGGAAGTGAGGGAATGAATGGTCGTCACGCTCAGACTATCGCCCCCGACTTGCGAACTGTGATCAAGTTAAATGAAATTACCCTGTGCCTGCACCCTTCTCTCCTCTTCTTCTATAAGTTATGGCAGCGAGCGGGCGATTAGGAGTTTTATGGGAGAGGGCTGGTGCTGTCGAATCGCTCGTTAATCTGCAGTTAAAATTTTACACGCGGGCTCGCGGCGGATAATAACAATATTCACACGCGCCCGGGTTGCATTTTAATCGGGACTCAATTGTTCGGTGGCGATGTACTGGGCGTCTTTACATCGGGACGTCAAGGATCCTGTCTGGTGGCACAGTCTACATTGCATTCCGCGCTATCCCTTGTCATGTTGGCATAACGGTGACAGGTTGGACTCGCATTCGGAAGGACCCGAGTTCGATTCTCGGCTCCGGTCATCCTGGCCTCGGTTTTCCGTGGTTTCTCGAAATCACTCCAGGCGAATAGTGGGGTGGTTCCTTACACAGACCGTGATCTACGTCTTTAGTTTCCGTCCTTGGGTAAAGTTGTGTGTAATCATCCGTAATGACCTCGCTGTCAACGAGACGCACACCCTATGCTTTCATTCGTTTATGACGTCACCCGAATGTCCAGTTTCGGAAGTATGGGTTACGGAAAGTGCGGTGTAAACATCGCAGAATTCATGTTTCGTTGTCGAGGGAAGCCTGAATTTGTCATTCAAGTTTCGTGACGAAAGTCAGGTTTCGTGTGCGGTACAAACAGTGAAAGTGGCGTTCCAGGAGTGGCGAGTACTTGCGTGATATCGTATATCGGGATTTTTTTAACGTAAACAATATGCACAGGATAATATTACCTTCGTTATTTGTAAACAACGTTTCTTCCGCTACACTGAAGAGAAATACGATCATTACTTGAGTTTCAGTTCAAAATATTACACCCAATTTTTTATGTGTCTATAAAAGAACAATATCTGTCGTAAAATAACTAACTCATATAATTCCTTCATATTTCTTACATTTACATTCTCTTTCATTAACAAAACATTTTTTTAGTGTTTGTGATAAGTGTATTTACTCCTGTTAATTGCCGCCATTTATCTTTGACGAAACCACGTTTCTAAAACTGCAGTTTCGCATTATGGTATACCCATTTCGCCAAGACCTGAGTTTCGAAAGTTCGATTTCGCAAACCAAACATTTGTGCGACTGTACAAACGTACTGTTTATCAGTTTCCTGGTAAATGACTGGGAGCGTACACGATATTAAATGACAGCAGCATACATTCTTAATCCGTCATATTAATATGTATTATAAAAGGTAATTTTTTAAAACAGCAATCTAACACAGCAGTTACACGACACACCGAAATAGTACGCTTTCAATTTTTCAGGTTTGCATACACTTAGACGAGATCGGTCTTATTGTCTTCATATCTTCGTTTTCTAACTAAACTAGTTATGCATACATCAGTACTGTTTTATTTTATATATTTTGCTTTATTGAATTGCCAAATATAAACATACCATTACGATAAGATGGCTGAAGAGAAAATGTGTGAATCATATGGAATTGATTAGATAGTAAATATTTTACCATAACGAGACAATTTAAATCATCTTAAGGGCGCTGCCTACCTCGAAGCCACGGCGGGAGCAAGCATAGGGTTTTACAGGTTAAATGATTTTCCCCCTGGCTCAGTAACGGTTGTTACATAGTACATACATGCCACCACTGACTTTTTTGTTCGTCTCGGTGCCGTGTACATTGCTATGGATGATGTAGGCATTATTTTTCAATATCCTGAAAATTGTAGTAAATAAAAAAAATGTTATACACAAAAACACGCGGAAATGGCTATTCATAACATATTTCCTGCAATTTTATTTACGTAGAAATATTTTCCTTTTTTCGGCGCAGAAAATGGTTTCCGTCCGGAAGCAATATCACAAAAGGAGACTGAGTGCCACTGAAAATAATTTAACATATAAAACCCTATTCTTTCTCCGCCAGGGCTCCGAGGTAGGCAGCGCCCTTAATGGATTGAATTTACAATCCATTACGATCGCAAACAAACACACTAAAGGTCTACATTACTGTCAATTACGAATGCAATTCTGTCATCGTTTGTGATGTAAAGGTGTACATGTAAACTTCAGAATCAGTTAAATTTAATGTATTTAAAATGGCTGCTTAAACATATTCAACTTGCTATGCAACGGCAGCACTAAAGTGCAAGAAACTAATTATTATTGCATTGTACAAAATTTTAAAGAAATGTCTGTGTGAGTGTTTTACAAACGATTAAATTTTGATATAGATGTAACTTTTTTTCGTTTAAGTATACGCAGCTGTTTTATGCAGTAAATGTTAAATATTAAAATGATAAGAACATGTGGATGTAATCACAGTGGACTTATCTACATTCTTCCTCGAAAGGCACGAGTGTGCAGTTTTGTTCCGACGAAAGTCGAAGCTGTGAACATTGGGTCTAGACGTGGTCGACCCCTGCAGCTTAGACTGCCACAGTAGCACGTCGGGTGTAATGGTACTTACACGTGAGATTTTTTTTTTTACTTCACGACTTGTCGACAGCGAGGTCACAACAGACGGTTAGACACAACTGTACACAGGTACACCAACTGGGGAAGAAATTGGCCATGGCATATGTTTGGAAACTAAGTATTCCATTCTCCTAAAGCGATTTCAGGAAAACATAAATAACCTAAACCAGGATGGCCGGAGTTGGAAACGTCAAACGTTCTACCATTGCGCCATCTCGCTCGATTCAGTGGCATGCCGCTATAAGTTGATGACAGTAAAGTAAGCACTTTAGAAGATCGTTTTGCCAAATAAAATAATTTATAAATAATTTTTTTTATTCTGTCCAGAGACATTTACTGTTGAATAAATTGCAATCAGTAAGCTTTGATTATTACGTAAGCCTAGCGCACAATAAACATTAACTTAACACACACATAGTCATTAGGATAAGAATATCGTAAACATGGACACAAGCGTCGAGGGCATGCAACAATAATAATAATAAGCTTAAAAATAAGAAGTAAAAATTTGGCTGTAATTTTTGAGAAGAAATTTTTTTTATTTTATTTGTTTTAATGATCCAATTAGTCAAATTATAGGACTCGTTATTAGGAACAGTACATCATAATTATTTGGAGCTTAACTTACAGAATAATTAACAAACGTTTGGCATATAAAAACAATAACAAGTCACATAAAACACATTAATAAAGAATGAGTTAGCTACATGTAGAACAATACATCTAAATACAATTCATTCAGAATTATTTTCGTTTTTACTGTGGAAGTTATGTCACTCCAAATAACTCCAACATTTTTTCTCTTCATAATCTAAGATATGGCAGTCGTTTTTCTCTACAACAAAGTACAGCCCAAGCTTTTTACTATCTGCTAATCTCTTGTAGCAACGAAGTATCGATTTAATGGATTCTGATTGGCCAGACCTTTTACACAATATTAGTACTAAACAAAAATTGTACCTAATCCAACCTTTATTGATATTGAAACTGGCTTGTGTATATGTTTATCTCTTAGGATTTTAACCAGTCAGAGCTTAGTACGCACAGGTTAACTCTTCTGTCTAATAGGGCTGTTGTGTAAATGCTTATGTTTATTGTAACTCAGTCTTTAGGGTATTATATTTATATTAACAATTGACAGGAAAATGCAAATTGGCTCTAACTAAATAGTACGAAGGGAATCAGAAGTGCTCACTTCATCGTGAACAGCCTCTATAGAATGTTCCAAACAAAAAAAAAAGATCAAATTGTCAGCTCTGGTGAGGAGTGATAGGAGGTAAGTATGAAGCAACGCCGGAATGATGGAGCTGCGGAAACATGAGAACAGCGAGAAAACCTGTGAACCAGCGGCATCTTGTGGAAGGATTCTCCCAAACATGAGTGTACTTATTTGACGGTAATGCTGTCGCACATCTCTGTGCGTCTCCAGTCAGTGCTGCCAACATTGTTGCAACTCCACTCGCACGCGTAGTCAATTCACACACATAGCGTCACTAGTGAGTGAGAGATTTTGGTCAGCGCTTAACATCGAGGTCTTTAGCGCTTGTGAAGGATAACATGAGGTGAGTATGGAACAGCGTCGGAATAAAATAGCGGAGGAAACGGGAGATCCCCGAGAAAACCCGTCGACCAACGGCATCATCCGACACGATTCCCACAAGCGAATATCCGGGGACAAACCCCGCCGGGAATCGAGCCCGGATTACCTTGGTGGGAGGCGAATGATCTGACCATTCGGCCACCGCTGCCCCTGTGTGGCTTCATGAAAAGAACATTCTTGATGCAGACTTTGAAAGAACACCTGCCAACTGTCAGAAAAGTGCACTCTTCTGAGGAATAGATTGTACCATAGTCATGAATAAAAAGGCGAGGGGAGGGCAGAGAAAAATATATATTAAGTATGAATAGCAATATTTATTCAAACACCCTCCCTCCCTTCCCCCGGCCGCCCGCGATTATTTCTTTCATATTTCAGTTTACAGCGAGCCTAGTCGTTTTAAGGAATATGTTATCACACGAAGCCCTGCGCTAGATACTAGGGGTGTTGCAGCGGCAGGACAGTGGGTATTATGAAACAGGCGATGGAAGTCGATCGATACGTAATATTACTGGGCATCCTGTAATCATGAATGTGAAAAATAATCGCGTCCCTGGAACCAATGCGCCCGTACGCATGCGTAATGGGTGATGGAACTGTTGTCAGTGTCTCTGACATACTCATCTGCATGAGTAAACACTCCAACATCCTATGTTAACTTTTATTTGCATTACATTTTTGTGTAAAAACAAGTAACACCTAAGCATTTATTCTTACCAATTTGTTTTGCGGAGTAACAGAGTTTATAAAAACGTACAATACACTTACAAACGTATTAAATTCAATTTAGACTTAAAATTGTATTTCGAAATTCTTAACGTGAATAAAATTAACTCTGGTCTGTAATTAAAAACTATTTAGCTATCTATTCAAGATTGCAAATAAAATTCACTATTGATCCTAATTCTACCCCAGACCGCGGCGATCGCGATCATTCGCATATTTTTTAATTTTGGACAATGGTCGGCCTTAGTCTGTCTTTCAAGAAGGACATAGGGACAAGTTGGCGTCAACCCCCTGCTGGGATAGCGAGAACAACAAGCTGATCTTAATTTTTACTTATTTAGATATTTTCAAAAGTATCTGGGAAACTTTCGTATGGCCCTATATTCAAAATTTTCACCATTTGTAAGGTCATCGTCTGACCATTATTTACAACAATACAGTGCAAGTACGAACATCATGTTAGTACCTCGCGCATGAGGGCGATGAGGCACATGCTGTGTGAATTAATGTTGCATTAACTGCCTCCCTGTATCTATGCCTCAAACACGTTCAACAGGTTCAGGTCTGTAAACTACCGCGAGGCTTATTTTACAGCGACAACTTCCAGTTGCTTCAAGGGCAATACATACTAACGTCGAGATTGCTTCGCAGCGATTGTAGGTCATCAAGTTTCCTTTCACAGCTTCCATGAACGAAGAAAATATAAAGAAAATTATCTAAAAAATTTTGACTTCATAACGGTACAAAAATAAATACAGAAAATAAGTAGTCTACATTTGTCATTATATCCTAAAAAACCATTCAAGTAGTTTTAGTTTTGGTGGTTCTGCAGAAGACGCTAGAAGGTGAAATTGCGGACTTTCCCCCTTGTTGTTACGTCTTGTTTCCTGGCGGCCATCTTAATTCCTGTGGTACCCACAAAATGACTTTTTATTTATCTTAAAACAACCAAAAGTACCCTAATTTTCGCCAATATTTCCTTCGACCCTCCCAAATTTCGCATTTACCCTTCCCTTCACAAAAAGGTGAATACACGACGCCTTCGACTTCTCTGGGTGTGCTGATGAGACATTTCTTCAGACTCACGAGTTCATGAGGCGAGACAATGAGCAACAATATCAACATCAATTGATATTCTTAAATAAGAAATATTAATTTACGATTACAATTTTAAAAATTAATTTAAATGATAACATGCTACGTAAATGTTCGCTCTAAAAATGCTTATAGCTTAGGTCCCCTCTCAATATAACAATCAATTGACATTGGTGATTTTAATTAAAAATATTATTTATACAATTCAATTTTTAAACAAATAATTTATTTAGAGCTGAAGATGTATTTCAGTCAAAGAAAATATATTTAAAAAATTAATAAATATTATTTTATTGGCTATCATAAGTCAGTGTGAGACGTAAGATGAAACGCTCGTAAGAAAGAGACGCTGGATGTGTTTACACAGAGTAAAACACGAAGCGTGCAAAGCACAGTTATGCGTGAGCGAGAAGCCCGTCAAGGTCGCTGCCCCCACGCTCTCAGCAGGAATGGTATGCGTGACGTCATTGGAGGAATGATACAGGAAAATTAGACGACCAACTGGCGGTATGTGTGTGTGCGTGTATGCGCGCGCAAGCCAGATTGTGGTTGTGTGTTCCAGTACCACATCTTCAGTATGTTCAGTTACTTTGGGAACCGACCCAGGGTTATAATTGTAAAGAGGGCTTCAGAAGAGGAATGGCCAGTTGGCGAGAGCATGGCGACCTTTTGTAAAGTAGCTCGAATTGAATAAAATGTGTTAAAATCACGTATGGAAGTCATTTATTCTTGTGATACATAGTGCACTCGTCGGGAATTCAACTCTGACGATTGCTGTTTGTGAATTCACAATGTCGGCACTCAACGTACCGGAAGAAGTTGTATGCTGCTTCGGGCAACACTGCCAAAAACTTGTAATTGTTTGAACAGTCGTTAAATGTTTTTTTGCTAGCATCGAGAATGTTATTGACTAATATCGCGAGTATCATGAGCCGGAGAAAAATATTCTGCATTCAAGATGTCTGTTTCACAAACGGAAACAAGAGCTGGATGAGCCATTTGAGCGATTCTTGACATATGTCAAATTATTAGTGAAACTTTGTAATTTTCAGCAGATAGACGAAGTCATTCGTGTTAGATTGGTGTTTGGAACAAATGTCTTAGAAACTCAAAAGGAGATTAGTTTTTATTATGGAACTGGAACCGAGCTGACGAAGTAATAACACAGTGTTGAATGGCAGTAGTTAAAGAAAACAGGCGACGGCGGTGCAGAGCAAGGTCAATGTGGAGGTCGACAAAATAAAGAAGTCCCTGTCTCCACCGTAGCTTATTTCATGCAAGTGGTGGGGACGACATGAGCAGAAGTTACAGGCGTGCCCAGCAAGAGGGAATCAGTGCAACAAATGTAATATGTAATTGTAAAACCAATGTAGTATATAATATTATGTAATTTGTATGTTTTGCCTTGGTGTGTCGAAGTAGACAAATCAGCGCTGTAAGCCATAAGCATTGGCGTGATTCGTAGCCTATATGCCAGACGAGGTGAGAAGTAGTGATGATGTTTATGGCACACAGTATAAGGTATGTTCATCAGACTGGTCTGAACATTTGATGCTAGAAAACACACAGTAAAAAAGAACGAAAATAAAAATGAACATTTAAAATAGATATAGCGTCGTATGTTAATTTACTTCTTACTCTACTTAGTATGCAACTCTGAGCATGTCAAAGAGAGACAACTTAGGACATTGTAAATACAAACAACGAGCGTACTACCACACTTGCATCTAAGTATTTGCTATGGTGTTGTTAGAGGTTAAATTTAAAATAAATCAATTATTTTTTTATGTAACTGGTAACACATTCACACCTTTAGCCTGATATAATAATAGTTTGATACAGAGGATTTCCATAAAAGAAGTTAAAATAAATGTTGATAGCATTGTTGCATGTTGACCTGACTGGAGGCATGTTGCGTTGAGTCGGATGGACAACCCGATGATTGACGTCATTGGGATTCCCCATTAGTGGTTCAGAGGCTAAGTGTAACTCGGGATTCCTTGATGTTGTATTTGCTAACATGAACCTCGGCAGGTATGAGTGAGGTAATATCTATTTTTAGACCTCTGGTCATCATGTTGCACTGCCGATTGACGTCACTAAATGGGCCGTATAAAAGCTTCCATGCTGCGAAATAGAGAGAGTCTTGTGAAGTCTTATGGAGACACATGTGAATGTCAAGCGATATCTGAGTGTGGTGTGGGTCGGCGTCGGGCGCCACTGGGGCGACGACGGACATCGTGAAAATTGACGGGCCATGGAGAAAACAAACACTTGGAGTATTCTGTTGGCGGCATAGACGATGAGAAGTGGCGCCTCAGGGGCGGCATCACGACGGCGGTCGGCGTCGAGGCTAGGTAACACCAGCGGGATGAAGAAGGAACATACAATTCTTGGGGTGTTGTGTCGGCGCGGCAGAACCGACAAGGAGATGAGCCGCGGGGGCGGCAACATGATGGCGGCAACATGATGGCGGCAACATGATGGCGGCAACATGGCGGCGGTGATCGGCGTCGAAGCTGAGTAATATCAGCGGGCTGCAGAAGGGACGAACAACACTTGGGATGTTGTATCGACAGCAGCAATGAAGAAGATGTCGGCGAAGCTACAGAAAGGTGGTGAGCTGTGGAGAACAACACTGAAGGTGTCGTAACGGCGAGAGCAGTCACTGGCAACTTAAAGAGAGTTCGCTATTGGTCCTGCTAGAAGGAGGTGCTAAGCTTGTGGAGAGAGATTGCTGAAGACATCTTGGTCATGTCAGTGTCTACTGTGAAACTTCATGCACATACCTTCGGAGCAGTATTGTGCGAAACAAGAGGACTGCTGCTACGGGTCAACGGACAAAAAGGATGTACGCTACGGTAGTCGAACAGAAGACTTCAAGAGTGAAGACAGTGGTGTACTCGGGGTGCTGCGCAGCACATGGTGAGCAATCACCACTTCGGACTGTTAAGGTTTAAAATCGTCACTATTTGAAAAACTGTTAGTTAGATACATGACTGAACTTTTATTGTAAGTTGTAGTCTTTAATGAATTGTAAACCTAGTTGATATTTAATTGTCAAAGTTAATTAACGTTTCCGTTGCGCAGTAGTAATTGTGTACATGATAAGGGTGCTGTGATATTCATAGTTGATTTCTGTTTTGTGTATTCTGTAAACTTTGTGAGCTAGTAAATCAAGAACTTACGAGCGCCGTATACCCGCGCGTGAGAGGCTCAAAAGCGACGGAGCTGTAAGGTTGACCTTGAAGCGCGCATAAAATGCCGAGTCGCGTCAACGATCCAAGCTCTATACTAGCGTGCAAGGTTCCCGCCGAACGGTTTTTACTATGGGACACAAAGTGGTGACCATATAATTTTATTGGTGGAAAGTCTGCAACTAAGTTCAGTGCAGGTCGCAATCTGAGTTTCACATACATCCAGTTAGTACATTTTGAATTACGGAAGTCTGAAAATACCGTTTTTTAGGCATGTTGTAGGGCTTAGAAACAATGTTTTTATTGATCGTGGCATCGTGTTTGTTTTCTTTTCTTACGCTGGCACAATGGGCACACGTGGAAAATTTTCGTAGAAAAAAACCTGTTTACGAACACATCGCAACGCATTTGAAGCATGGGGTAGGCGGTCGCTTTAATTAAACTCTTTTATTTCTAATTATAAGACCTCTATCCCAAAGAGCTCAGAGAATTGTCCACACTTACTTTTTGCGAAATTGTAACAGTATGGTAAAGCAGACAATTGTTGCAAAGGTTCATGATGTGTTTAACGCTACTGACAGATTCCCAAATCAATGACAAATATTGTTGGGAGAAGGTTCCAAGCCAAGCTATAGCCCTTCACGTCTTCTTCCTTAAAAGCTGAAAGAAAAGTTGAAAGTTGAATTGAATCGACATAGTGAGAAAGATATCATTTATGAATTAGATACGTCTACAGATTGGATTAACAAAACTGTTATGGTTGAGAATTATGTTCGTGCTTATTTAGATTCTATAAACTTAGAAAGTTGTATCCTCAAAAATATTTTGAGATTCGTCCTATCAATGACTTAAGCAAAAATTTATAATGCGAGGCATTTTTCTGTATTGGATTCAAAAACATAATTTTTGCAGGTTAAATTTTCTAAGGTCTGTAAGAAATTGTGTACACACTCTACAATGTATGGGACATACCAGATTTAATATTACCATTTGGTTTAGCGATTGCTGCAGAAGTCTTTCTAGATAATTGCAGAATTGTTTTAAGGACATGGTATTTATTTATATGTATATATGACTTTGGGTAAAAACAAAATAAAAACATGATTTATCCCTAACAAAAGTGTTAGTAAGAGCTATAGAGTTGAATATAAAGTTTAATTTAAGAAAATTTCAATATTTTGCCAGTTTAGTGAACTAATTTGATGATGAGACAACAGTTGATGGTTGTTTAATGTCCGACAAAAAAGATTCGAGCTATTGTATAGTGTGATATTCCTTAGGATAAACAAACATTACAGTGTTACCTAGGTATGGCTAACTATTTAAGAGAGTACATACCACAGATATATTAGATAACTAGCCCATTGAGTAAAAAGTAGTTTTCGAGTGAGGTAAGGTCCATGGACAAATCTGTTGGGGATATTAAAATTTTGCTTACTATCACGCCAGTCTTGCAAAACTTCAATCCCGTACAATCATTAACAATTAGGACAGGCAGCTTAAAAATGCAATAGGTTGTGTGCTGTTAGAAAACAATCACCAATAGCTTTTGCGTAAAAGATTTTAGTGCATCTGAATGTGAATATGGTCAGATGGATAAGGAATTTATTGCAATACTTTTTGCTTGTAAAATATTTATCATTATTATGTATATAGGAGACATGCTGTTTGGACTTGTAAATAGTGTATTAGTTCCCTTTGTGATAATCGTCCTGAAACTGTATATGGACGTATCAAGTTTGTATTTGTACTTTACGCGCTGTTGTTTGTTGCCGTGTGTTTGGTAACACTGTGGCGCAGTCTCCAGAGTTGGTGAACCTGGTCTTTCATGAATAAAATTTAATCTTGTAATGAAGCCATTCGGAAAGGATTAATTGATATTAGTAATTATGTAAACATATTTTTTACGTGGTATTCAGCTGTAAGATGGAGTCTAAGTCATTGTTGGCACAGAGAGGCGCGATGTGTAAGCGATATATTTTACAAGGAGTCGTTATAAATGCTACAAAGGAAATAGGGATATTGCCCGCGTTAAGAGATAGTGTAAACATTAACCTGGGGTGATTTCATTAAACCATGTAGAACAGTATTTTATGATGGCCGGGTCGGAAATCGAACCCAGGTTCTCCTGCAATGAAGTACACTGTGTTGAAACAACGCATCTTTGCTATGTGCGTTTTTTTACAGCAGAAAATGTCTTCATAGACGAATCTAGCATGGCTCTAGACAAGACAGGTGACGATTATTGTCAAATATTCGCTAGAAAAAGTTAGTCTATATGTAATGGTTTCGTGCAATTTCATATTGCTAAAGGTTAATATGTTTGTGTCGACGACATATTGGTTTTTAAACGTAGCTATAACTTAAGCCATTCACGATATTAAAATGTTGATGTTATTTTTATTTAATTGGGCTACATGATTCTTTGACGGGGAGGCCATTAGACATGTTTAAACATAGATTTGCACAAGGAGAAAAATTATGGGAGGTATCGGCCATGGCATTTGTTAAGGAACCTTCACAACAGCCGCCTGATGTGATTTAACGAAACCACGGAGTAAACAAAATGCTAATGGCTGGAGCCGCGCCACCTCGCTTTCGCTTGGCGAATGTTACTATGTGCAAACGTTATAATGTAAGAGAAGATGTTTGTGCAACTACTGCGGTTATAATATTTGCCATGTTTTAAATGTGATCTTTTTTAACCCACGAATCAAAAAGAGGGGTGTTATAAGTTTGACCTATCTGTGGCATCGTAGCTCATAAACAAATGGACCCATTTTTATGCAGTTTTTTTTAAAGCTGGCGTGATCGAGATAGTTTTTAGCTATGATTCAAGGAAATCTGTTCAGCCATTTAAAGATAATAATCGCTTTTCTAGTTTATTTTGTGTGAATGTGAGTAATTCTACTGGTCTGATCGATTTGGAATTTAGTATCCTGTGAGACGTTTTTTTTTTTTTTTTTTAATATTTTAAATATTTTCTAGTAATTTTTATTGTTATATTAGAACAACTTTAGGTATGTGTAATCTGACCGTGGGTCAGTTTCATTTGCACACATAAAATGTGTGTAGGTTTGAAAATTGACTAAAAGCTATGCTGCGGTGGAAATTAGTACAATAATATACGTTAAGGTACGACCACGTATATAACTTACACGTTTTTGTCGCTAGAAAATCCACGGATTCACTTTTACGATGCTTAATTGAATTGTTTTGGCCCACGGCATTGCATTTTCACTCATGGTTGAAGAATACAAAGTAAGGAGAATTTTTGAAAATAAGCAGGACTTTAGATAGTGCAAAGTTAGGCCAAAGTTAGGATAACGGAGCATTAGAGACGGTGGCAACATTCTTGCTAGCTAGATGGCTGACAGTTGAGATGGAGTGCCTGTATTGAGGTACTTGATTTAAATAATTATTTTTTCAATACGTCATCAAACTAACACATCTTAGCCATAAAATTAACTGTAGTAAACGATGTTATGTATTATATCTGTACCTCGGGGGCATATGACACTATGTACACTTTTTCTCAAAATGCACTTTTCAACACAAACATCACACAGTTTTAAGTACTTTCTAGTTGTATTGTGTCATAAAACCAAAAGTTTTGGTGTTAAACAGCTGAATACACTAGTGAATCACACTCTTCAAACGACTCTCCTGAAAAATATGATTTTTGTGACGTTGTGTCTTCTGCCTCCGAGGTACAGATATATAGCAATTTGTATAGATATCATTAGTGTTGGTGTAACAGCCGTTACAGGATCGCTACACTCAGTTTTCGACAGATAGTGGACTTGGTATGAAGTATTGTTTGTTGTACTTAGTTGGCCGTGAACAACTGGCCGGAGTGTAGTGTATTTACAAGAGAAGCAGGGTGTTGTTGAAGAGACTCGGAGGATGGAAGGAAGGAGGTCGCGGCGAGTGTCTGCATGTGTTTACGAACCTGCTGGTCGCTTCTGGGAACCAGGACACAATCCCGTACCTCTGTGGCCTGGACCGCGTGTGTCGGATAACGGACAACAGTGTTGCTTCACTGGCTCTTACTGCCTCCTAGCACATCCCCTCGCATTCCCGTCCCTCACCTCACCAGTTCACTTTACACTGTTTAAAACTGCTGGACTAAACAAGTCAACAGTCCTCTTGCAAATATTGAATGTGCACGATAGCACGGTTACTGCCTAACTACCTGCTATAAGAACACACCCTAAATGCAGTGGCGAAGTGTGAAGTGTTCTAGGGCAAGCGATGATTAGCAGTGACTGTACAGACCTGCCAGTTGCCTGTGGAACCATTTGACTGGTAGGGGCAGGTACAGTCCTCAGCCAGCAGTATGTAAGAGACGAGGAACTATCTCAGTAATACACCTAGGTCTCAGCAACACAACTATCACCTGCTCAAAGTGTATAGTCAGATCTCATACTGCTTGCCTTGGATAACGTCCACGCTTTGCCACTACCTGAATGTCATATTTTTGACTGTGCGAATTACTTCTAATTCTGTTGATAAAAACTTAAGTGCAACAATTAAGAAATAATAACTACGAGACATGTAAACATTGGCTCCTTAGTATTAAAATTTGAAAAAATAAACTATATTGCAATATACACCCGTTCTGGAGTGTAATATTAAGGGGGAAAAATGACAGGTATCATACTGATTTTAAAATTGTCTCGTAAGGCTAACGAACTTTTCTACGGCTAGAAATTTATTATTTCCACTTCACGTAGTAGCTATTCTATTTCGTATTGGCAAATGCTAATTTGAGCTACGATTACAACAAATTTATTGTTTCTTACAATACATTATCGAGTACTAGATTTATTTGTTTGGACATACTCCATTGCGAAATAGGAACATCGTGGTAGATCGATCATTTTCTTTCCCAGTTTCCTCAGAGAAATATGCAAACCGGGTCCGTACCGGACATTGATATGATCTTTGAAAGAACTGTGCAATGGGAATGACTGACTGGATTTATTTACTTGGACATACATACACCATCCAGCCATGCATTCCCATTGCACAGTTCTTTCAAAGATCAAAACATAATCGAGTAACTCGGATATTTTTTTAAATTGGCAAGTGACGACTTTATATGTAACGCAATGACTGGAATTAGTTGCATGCACTCCCATTACACAGTTATTTCAAACATGATATGTAATTCAATGCACGAACGCAAGTTGGATGCTGAACTGACTTCGTTTCAAGAGCGGATGGTAGGAACAGGCCTGAAACTCTTAAAGAAATATTTTGAAACCCAAATAGGCCTAATATTAATAAAATTACAATTGCTTTATAAATCTGAACGCATGCTTACAATATTTTCCACAATCAGCACACACATTATGATAAAATATTGGCCAAGGATATGTATTATTTTGTTTCAAAAATGCAATCTTAGTTTCGAAGGTTGAATTTTAATTAAATTTTTTTTTAACTTTTTTTGCGCAGTTTCGCCCAGATTTTACATGGTTGGGGTTAAAAAATGTTTTTTTAACCAATTAAAATGTTAATCGGGCCTTGTTATTTCTTATTAGAGTGTGGTGTTGAACATTTTCTGTTAGTAGCCTAGATACATAGGTTGTTTTAGTTACAGTAGCAGCTACTGTAACACGTGTGGAATATTTATTCCTAACTATTTTATGCTATCAGTCGACTGGATGCTGGTCATTGGATAAGTGGTAGAAGTAATTATTACATGCTACATAAACAATGAGTAGGAATCAGACACCAGCCAGGTTTCAGCCAACCACAGATCCGTACAGCGAGGCCCAAGGGACGACGAATATCCTGGTCATCAGACGGCTGGGAAGAAACGTGCCATCCGTTACCCCATATGTACTCTCCGTCCAAACAAGTCCAGTGACCTATGTTTTCTGTCTAGGTAGTGCAGGTCCGGCAGTAACGGGACACTGGCTAGAGTCGAGTGGGCCGCGCGCGAAGCAGGTCAGAGTAGGTTCCTATATATGGCACAAGTCGCTGCCCCGGATTTAAGCCTAGTTTACGATTGAAAAACTTAAGTACTTACGTATGACCTATAAGAACACAGTTAAGTAAGGAAGCAGAATATGACTGAATTAATACGATTGATTCCACTTCAATTTTCACGAAAATAAAATTCATTTACGTCACAGTTTGTACTACACGTGTCGAAATAATATTCTATCCAGGCCAAACTCATGACTTTTCGTAAACGTCTTTGTAAGAGCATAGAAGAATGTCACGACATCTTTGAAGAACTAAAAATAAATCGGAAAGTGTTATGCATAATAATGACGGTAGTCTTTTTTAACAAATTGTTGACCGTGATTTCCCCTTATTAAATATGATAATGTAGGTTTTTCACTATAAACAATCAAATCAAATTTCAACAGCTGTTTTCTTATCTGTCAATTTGTGTTATTTGTACATAATATTCCTTCTCCAATAAATACTGCTTTGCTACGATGGAGGTTACACCTCAAAAAATCCGAACATATCTGCCTTACTGTTATTTGCATATGATATTCTATAGTGTAAAATATTTTGCTTTCCTAATTCCTGTCGTGAAAATGGTACTCGGTGGAATCAACCAACCTCTGCTGATGCCACAGCGAAATATCAGCACCTATTGAAAAGTGTTCCTAGTAGTAATACAGTAGTACTAGTGGCCAGGTTAGGGGCATAGGGCAGGGGAGAGGAGGGATTTACTGAATTAGTTACAAAATGATACAGTTAGTTTCCTTTTTAATGACAAACTTGTAAAAATATATCTAGAAAGCATGTATGATAGCTGCAACTTTAGCACTGGTTATTATCTGTTAACGCCGCTTAACTACTATCCTAATTAAATTCCTTTCGGTCTTAAAATGTCGCATTTTTATATTAACATTATAAAAAGGTTCGTGCTTATCTACACTTCGCACAAAATCCACAGGTTAATCACTAAACTATGCCCCCCCCCCTTTTTTTTTCTCTCTCTCTATCTCTTTGTAGTATTCTCGCAGTCACACACACTGTTATCGCCGATCGTGGACGTCACACTCCCATGTTCACTGCGATGCTTCCTCGTCGCTTTGTCGTTCATCGCAGACAGTCTCGACCTTCCAGCGCAGACTCCGCCAACCAGACAATCAATCTCCATTCTGGCCTTCTCCACTTCTTGTAAAGCCTGAGCTTTTTAGTTCTGATGGTTCTTCACAATCCCAGTGATATATATAATTAAGCGTATGGTTCCAGCCGACGACCCTCTTTTCTTAAGTGATCTTGGGAAGCCTTGCGCAAGCTGCCAGTTATCTCATGTATCGGCGATGCTTGCTCCTCACACTCAGTTACCACTTAAAAAAAAGTTACAAATTTTTTTTCAAGCATTTCGTTATAATTTTTGTTCTATTTTTTAAATTCTTGTACGGGCTGAGTTTTAATTTGACCGCCAAACTTCGTAAAGCCAATCCTTATTAAAAGTAAGGTAAACTAGGGTTTACATATAACATCTCGGCCGAAAGAGCATAGTAAGAGAATAACGACCACGTGAGAATGGATGTGCAAAATCAATTGTAATAAAACGATGGAAATCCAGCTGGAGGTATAGCAAAAAGCATACTGATACGACATTGAGGAAAAGAAGTCCGGTTTCCTGACGAAATGAAATTGGTACTAATGAACCTCTTCCGTTTAGAAATGGGATATTCGGAATGGGGAAGTTACCTTTTTTTTAAATCATATTTTTATTCAAGTAAAAGTACGTTTAATTTAATCAATAACGGTATATCACTTTCTTTATTTGCGGCCGTAAAACGAGAAAAACGCAAATAAGAAGAGCGTTTATTTTAGCTCAGTAAAAACTAGTGCCGCCATGTTGATGTCCCTGTGACGTCATTGGACTTGTCATTGCGTGTCTGTTTACTCTAACTCTACAATAGCAACTTACGTTTAGTTCGTGAAATTGCGTTAAATCCAGTTGTTTATGTTGTAGGAACCGGTATGGCGTGAACTCCAATGGGTTACAAACGTGTACAGTAGCTCATACCTTGTCAGCAATACAACTGAATTTCCGCCAAATTCAATATTTACTGCAACGCCGAGTGACAATACAAGACGGACACGGGGTGGTTTCTACAAGAAAAGACCTAAAACAGTCTGCTGTTTAGCGACTAAAGTACAGTTTATGTATTCAGTGGTTATTTCAGAGTATTGTACACAGTATGACATGGTTGGCATAAAATAAGTAAGTACTTTTAAGTTGCGACGAAATCTCGACGTATGTTCAATTCGCTGTATTTTTGCTGTTCCGCTGTGCGGCTGCCCCGCCTATCAAAAAGGACTTAGCCAATAGACGAGCTCAAGGAACCCGTGATTGGCCGATAATTCGAGAAGTGGGCGGGGTCTTGCAAAATTTGATAATAGATGGCAGCACAGCAGTCTGCGACACCCACTAGAAACGTAAAAATTATTAGGAGGAAAAAGTATTTTTAATAGAAATATTAATATGTAATATTATTTTCCTGACTTGCGCAGCCAGAATGCCACATCACCAATCTGTAAGAGCCAGGTTTGCTTAAACGTATTCATACTATTAACTCGGTAGGTTCACTTTTTGGACGCGTACGAACTTTATTCGGGTGACGTTTTAAACAGAAATGTATTATTCTTGACAGAATTTCTACAACGAAATTAATTTGTGGTAAGTTATCACTCCAGAGTATGAATTAAAATTACATATACTCAACACTAAAACACTGTAAACAAAAATTTATGTGCTGTCATCACTCCTATCAACTCAGTGCCAAGTGCCAGTCAAATCTTCGTTATTGATTAAAAATTCTACAACCGTGCATGCATTAAGAAAGGCAAATTTTCCCGAGTTAGCTTTTAAGTAACCGGAATCATAAAATTCAATCAGTTTTTTTCTACAACCGTACATGCATTAAGAACGGTACATTTTCCCGAGTTAGCTTTTAAGTAACAGGAATCATAAAATTTAATCAATTTTTTAAATCAGTGAAAATCTCAGTGTATAATAAGCCTTGTGGGTGGCGGCAAACGAAAACAAGTGGCCAATTTCGTCATACGCATGTTAGCCAATAAAAACGTGTTTTCAATGTTTTAAAATACTGTACGGCATTTTTAAAGCTCAATAACTTTAAAGTTAAAATGCGCGTGGAATTATTACTTAACGTGGTTGCATTTGGTGCGAAAATAAGTCGGGAACAGTCATTTAAATATTCGATTGTTCTTCAAGGTACTACTCCCATTGCGATCGTATGATATTTTGTAACCTCAACGTTGTATCGTGGTTTGAAGTCTGTTTATGAAAGTACGTGTGTTAAAACCAGTCGTCTTAGTAAAATACCCTCCGGCCAACCATTTTCCCAAAATCAGTGACCGAATTATCTGAGGGTAATAGGAGTGGCGTTACACAACGCCTGTGTGGTTATGCAACTAACTTAGCCCAGTTACCACAGTGGCCGCGATTGTCAAGCTGCCAAATCGCGTTCCTCCCACCTTGACAATGTGAGTTTGATTCCTGGCGGGGAGCGTGGGTATAAATAAAAACAATTGTCGCGTAACTAAAACACCCCCGGCGAAATGCGCCTGAAAATCTGCGACCGTTGGTAGGGCCGGAAACAAGGCAGAGGTATAGGATGTCGGAGACGTAAGCCAACGCCTTCGCGAGTATGCAACCTGTGGGGCACAACTCTTATGGCGTGCTATAGGGTCGAATGCGGCGTATGTGACGTTTGAGCAGGTTTTCGAACAGCGCTGGAAATTACCAGTTGTGTTCGTGTTCCTGAAGGTGTAAGTCGTGCTGTGCGTTGTTATGGAACGCTATTCGTGGCCCGAACTCGCCGACATGCATCTTGTGTACAGTGAAGTGAGGGCGAATGCACGGACAGCACAACGCTTGTACAGAAAGCGATATCCGAACAGAAGGCAACCTCATCACACAACGTTTACTGCACTGCACCGCCTTTTGCAAACTGGCCACATGGATGTGACGAGACCGCGTTCTGGGCTGTACTTACGGTACGTATCGAAGAACAAGTGCTTCACTCGGTAGAAAACAATCCAACCATTGCAACGCACATTGTCGCCAACAGGTAGAAGATCAGCCAGCGTATCGTTGTGCGGGTACTGCACGAACAAAATCTGCAGCTATATAATTTGCACTGAGTGCACAGCGTTATGCCGGCCGACTTCCTGAGGCGACTCCACTTTGCAGAGTGGTTCATGCACCAACTACAGGAGGTACCTGGTTTTGCAGCGAACGTTCCTGGTATAGACGACGCTTTCTTCCAACGGAATGGCATAATACATTCGCGCAATCCATATTTAGTCAGATGTTATTCCGTGTGTCACATTTACCCGCAGCCACCAGCAGTGATTCGGTGTCAATGTGTAGGCTGGTATCATCTGTGACTTGTTTGTGGTACCCTACCTACTTCCATCCCGTCTGGACAGCCACGTGTGTCTTGTGTTTCTACTGGAAACTCTGTCGGAGTTACTAGAGGACGGGCCATTGCAAGCAAGGCATCAACAGTTGTGTTTACATATTGACGGTGTCCCAGCCAATCGTGCACATATCGTCCGCACGTACCTGAACAACACATTCCCTGACCGATGAATCAGCAATGGTGGACCCCATTGCGTGGCCTGCACGTTCACCAGACTTTAACAAGTTGGACTTTATTCAATTGGGGCTGATGTGGAGCTACGTGTATGAGACCCAGGTGCAGACTGAAGATATTGTCGGGCTGAATGTCTCAACGGCTGGGAATGTTTCCGCCATGCAGGTTGTCTTTGGACGTGTCTGGTAAAACATGGCGTGGAAATTTGAGGCTGGTGCATCGAGCCTTTCTTGGAGGTGGCAATGTGTGAATTAAATTGAAAAACACATAATATGTGTACGCTTATCACTTACCCCGTTGGACTCCCCATTAATGTGTGGTAGCAATGTATTGGAGAAATTTTGGTGACTCTGGAACAGCTGCGGCTGCGGCCTTTCAAGTCAATCTTAATTTTTGGGGGGGGGGGGGGGTGGCGAATTTAACGATGTGTGTAGGAGTAGCGAGAGAATAGAAGCGGTGGGTACGGTAGATCCCCGAGACTAACTTTGCATTATCACCAAAGGTGTAATAAATAAATGTTCACAAGTTTATAAAATCAGATTGAAAGACAATTTTTTTAAAGCTGTCTCCAGCCACCTGGCACTTGTTGGTATTGGATGAATGGGTTTTGTTCAGACAGAGATTCGAGCACAGAGAGTGTTGTGATTTGAGGGGAGTATACAGTAGCGAGGGAATGTCAGGACAAGAGAAATTGAATCATTCCAGAGAAACCCGCCGATCGACGTCCACCAAGCTTCCCACATATTTAAATCATGAACAATCCTGCCGTGGATCGAACCTATATCGTCGTCGAGAGGAGCGAGTGGTCTGATTACTAGATGAAACCTTCTTTGTATGGAACAAAATTGATGGTTCAGATTCCAGTTCTCAGTAAGTATTCACAATACTGAGAGCTAGCTCAACAGTCCTTGTTAAAATTTAAATTGTAGATACTATAAAAAAATTCTGGAATTTCAAATTTGTCAATAGAAAAAGCTGCTTCAAAACATGGCTACGTTGTTCTAGACAACAAGAACAGGAATTAAGATCGGAAATCATAGAGAAATGAGGACGCGGCTGCGTACTGGTCAGACCGCGTCCACCACAATATGGGATCAATTCCCGGAGATATCAATCCCGATTTTCCACATGTGGGAAACGTAGAGACCCCATTTTTTGGTGAAACGAATTCTGCACCAGTTTACTTCAGTGCCTCGTGTGCACATGTGCGGCTTTGCTTCATGGTCAGTGATTGGCTGAATTTAACTATCACGAGTCTTAACGTCTTACTGCAAATCATGGACGTGTGTTATTCACAGTAACCTTATCCTGACTGGTAGGGACAAATGACAAACTTCTTTACACAAAGACAGTCTGCCAATAGCAAAGAAGCAGAACTGTAGAAGTGGAACTAAGACATTGACACAAGTTGGTGCTGATATAATTTCGCGGAAATCAGGAGTCCCTAGGGAAACGTCGTGGACGTTGTCTTTGGTCAGCGTGTACTTTCTCTTCTCCGCCTGCTTCTGGTAGTCTGATACCCTGCACTCAGGTTCCCTACCACTCACTCTGTTTACTTATTCAGGTACTTTGCAAGTCACTTTGGAGAATATGCGCCACGGTGAATTACCCTCTCCCCAGCTGTGTGAAAACATGATAAATTTGTGTTGACTGCGTAGTATAATAAATCTGTCTTGCTTCACACCTCCATGTGTGTTTTAATGAAGTACGCTTCGTGCTAGATATTGTGGATGAAAACAACGAGTTTCTTGGAGCATCTGTGCAGAAAATTACTCACGCTGCATGCTGCCCTGGTGTACTGCCCGACCAAGTGACTATGGTTTCTGGCCTTGAATTTTCCTGCCGTGAGAGTGACAGTGTAGTAAATATAGTTGATGTGCCGCTGAAAGCCCACACACTACGTAGGTCTAACATGCGTCTTATTTCTGGAACTGGATAGCAGCGTCGAACTTCAGTGCTTGTTTTCCCATGTAAATTACCGAGTGACTGTTCCTTGGAGTATTAGACTTACATCATATTTCAGGTTTGGTTGGTACGCATGGAGGTAAGTTTGATATTATTTCGGTTGTTGCACATACATTTTCCGAGTCACGCCTTCGAAATCACATTAGATAAGATTGTGTTGTCCAAACATCATTCTGAATTGTTATTCTGCTTGGTAGCTTCAGTGTTATATCAGGGACGACACATAAGTATTAGTGTCTCGTTAAATGTTTCCCATTTCGTTCAAGATAAGTATTTTAAGTTGGCTCGAGAGGCCAGAAACTCGAGGCTAATTTTCAAAGAAGACATTTATGAAGCAAAGTGACCACAAAATCACAAACTCATGAACTGATACGTTCCCTTCTGAGTTCGTAATCAGAATCACCGACTATTATGTATGATGTAGTAACTACATAGGCTGCATGACTTTTTGTTCATATTGTGTATTACAATACTATTAAGGCTCATAAAATTGAAAGAAGAAACTTGTACTTGTGGCAATGGGACTGAAGTGTTTATAATAATTAGGGCAGCTTTAAATGACTTCTTCTGAGCTGACATTCACATATATTAGGCATAATTAAGTTTTTTCGACGACCGATCAAGGATATACTATGATCTTACGGAGACTAAGGTCCGATTCACAATGCGCAGTCGGCAGTCAGCATTTGGCAGTCCGCAGTCGAGCAGTCCGCAGTTCAGCAGTCGGAGATGGCGAACTTTATCTCTGACTGCTGAACTGCCGAAAAATTCCAACCAATCAGACGTTACTCTCGTAATCACGTGATGTAAACAAATATTGTTTTGAGAGGTTTTCTATGCTTCTAAAAGCAAACTAAGCAATTTTTACAAATTTAAAAACAATATGTTCAAAGCATGGCCGATTATTAAATATCAAGTTTTTAAAAATAATGTATAAACACCATGGCTGCTGGACTGCACATTTTGAATTGTATTCGACTGCCGACTGCCAACTGCCGGCAGTCGGCGGTCGGCAGTTGACTGCAGACTGCGCATTGTGAATCGGGACTAAGTATGTACCACCTTTATCCCTTCAACATAAACATGAACACACACATCAGTAATCTCAACTTTGCCATTTACTTTTTCCTGTGCATTAAGGACGTGACGCTCGGAATACTGACTTCAGTGCTACATGAGGAGCATAGCAGGGAATTGGATGCATATAAGTATTCATGAAGACTGTCGCTGAAACTGAATTATATTCCTGTCCCATGAATGTTTAACTCGTATAACTGCGTGTCATGCAGGCTGGGGCTGGGTTATCGTGTTCATTTGCTATGGTAATGCTTTCATGCTGAGAACTTCAAGGTCAGAGAACATATCCACTTCACAAGTCAGAATATCAGTTTAGCGTTCAACACGGGTAATTCCCTCATAAAGTTGAGAATTTGTTTATAGAGTTCTGCGTGTGAACACGATATTATGATTCTTAAGTGCATGTTTAAGGCCATGCTCGCTAGTTTCTACTTGTTTACGATATTAATTTTTTACGCCTAAACGAGGACAGATATAAAAAATCTGTTTGGTAGTTTTGTTTAAAATCGTCTTCTCCATGCTGGCTGATTTTTCAAGGCAGTAAATAATATGTTTTAGCTAATTATGAAATTAACAAAATCTTCGGTTTTTTTATACCTGTTAGTCGAAACCGTAAAATTTCTTTCTTTCAAAAAATTAGTCGTCACGGCAAAAATAATTTTAAACAAAACTGCCAGCCAGATATTTGATATCTGCTCTCGTTTATGTTAAAAAAAATTTTATCCCAAAAATAGTAGGAATTGAAGAGCATGGCCTTAAACTGCCTTTTTCATTGGCCTCTTTCAGTCCTTCACGGCAAAGTCAACAACTCTTAAGGTCTTCATGGCTGGCATCAACTAGTCTTTACTAAATGTTATTGCGGCCTCCAATGTTTGTGTTTGAAAGAAATGAGATGCATTTCTTTTGTATTTTAGCTACACGGCAAAGTTCACTCTATCAAATGATGGACATATATACACCGACGGAAATATCAACATAACAGGACTATAAAGTTCTAACTTTACCTCGAACAACCCATAAAATGTTTGTTCCACGCGTTATAGTAATGCATGAAGATACACGGCTAAATTGTTCGTCTCGTACACTGATATTTAAGCATTCATGTTCACAGTGGACTAGTTAAAACTATCATAACCTGTTAACTATGCACATATCTTCGAATCAAATGTGTAAGTTATATACTGTCGGTAACGTTGCTTCAACATTGTTGATCTATATTTAGCTTCACGAAGAGTTGCGACGAAATTATTACTTTAATTTTAGATTTATCGACGGTTTTAAATCAGAAGTTTTTTTTTAAATTTGAAATTACAGAGGAAAAATCCACGATTTATTTTTGCTAGACACAAAAACATAAAAATTAAAATATTCCTTTAATCTATGTATTCTTGAATAGTTACACATACAATTTTAATATTGTACATTTCTTCTTCCTGAATTTATTGTGTGAGACTTATTTTTCCCTCGGTACCTCAATATTCCACCAGGCTTCTCTATTGAACTATGGTAATTGTAGTCGATTAATATCCATTTGAACTAAGTGTGCGCCACAACAGTATCACAGATAGAGCGAATTCTTTAGCACCACGGGCAATGGTAACATTCCTATACGTCATCATAAGCTACGAAAAAGAATGGCGAACACCATTTCTGACTAAGTAAATTTTCAGCTTGATACAACAAGTTGTGATTATTGTTAGCAAACTATGTTGGCTAAACAAATAACAATTAACGGTCACTGGCAATATTGCTTTTTTCATTTAACTTACATGCTCATACAAAATATGGAACTGAAAATAATTGCGTTTGGATAAGTTTTTATATCACCCACATCCAACTATGCTAAATTAGTATAACCGACTGCTTAATCATCTTTTGTCATATCCATAATATTTTCTGTG
Organism: Medauroidea extradentata; assembly: GCA_003012365.1. Taxonomy (NCBI): domain Eukaryota; kingdom Metazoa; phylum Arthropoda; class Insecta; order Phasmatodea; family Phasmatidae; genus Medauroidea; species Medauroidea extradentata. The sequence goes on from PNEQ01113669.1 coordinate 36,150, forward strand.
GCCATGTGTTACTAGAGCGTTACGTTTAAATTACTATACAGAAACACAAATACTTTGATTCCAGTCCCTGTAATTTGTAGAAGTTGTTTCGTATAAAGGTCATACAGCAATGATTTTGACGTACATGTTTATTCATCAAAGTATATTCGGAACACTTAAAAATAAATTTTCACTATACAATACAATTTGCTGCCTCAGTTTTTAAGTTCTCGGCTAATTTAGACCCAATTAAGTAAGCCGTTAAAAATGTTCGCAACTCTTACAGAAACGAACAACTAACGTAAAAAATTAGGTTCAGGAATAATAAACGGCAATGTTAATTTATTCCATAGAAGTAACCTTCGTACTTCTGGTGTCGAGAACGAACAATGAACAGGGTGTTTAAAAAAATGGTAACTGAATTGCTGACACGTCCATATAATATACGTATCACAGAGTACCTATATAAACAATAACACAGTATGCCCGATCCTGAATGCTGCACTGAGGCATGTCCAAAATCACTCAGGTAACTCTGCAACAAAACCCGGAATTATGTTTATACATATTGATTATTGGTAGATATGTTAGTTTCAGTTTCAGTTGCCATTTTTTTAAACAACCTGTATATAATGCTTAAATTGCACTGCGAACCTGGTAGTCCTCATACTTCAACTAATTATGACGTTCACACCTCTTTCAACACCTTTAAATATACTTAACTTATGAATATTTTTGTATCAGTTTTACTTCATTATAATTTCAACTTGAAAAATATTACTGAAGCCTCAGAAAAACCTTTCAAGAGTATTATGAAATTACAGTTGTCGTAAGACTGTTATGAAATAGAAAACTAGGTAGGTATATAAAGTATTAACTTTAGAAGCGCTCGGCATTTCTCGGGGGGAAAACCACCGTATTTGATCATCAGGGTCACATGTACTTATGGGTATTTTCCCGACTAGTTTTTGAAAATTAATCTGAATATTTTTTTCCTCGATGAAAACTTGGCCAATAAATTACAAGTGTTCGATGTTCTACAACAACCACAAGATCAAATGACATTTAATGAAACTGGATTTTAAAATAATTTTTTGAGTGTATATATTTTCTCATTTATGAGATTTACGTTTTAGTATGATTTCTATCAATTAAGGTGTGCAAAATTCAAGTCGCTTAACTAGCAAGACTGATAAACATTTAATAAACTGGAAGGGGTGGCCATTATAAAAAAAAAGTAACTTGTATTACTTATATGTCGAATTTAATCTTGTTGAAGTATGACAACGGATTAAAAACAAATTACAATGAAAAATGTGAAAAAATCACTGAAGGTAAGAAAACTTTATTCTGTTAACGAGGAACAGCACTACACCACATGTGAATTAACAAAATGGGAAAGTAAAGTACCGCTCCTTGCAACAATTTCGCGAGTTAAAACAATTTAAGGATATGTTGTAAGCGTTAATATTAACGAAACATCTGCATTGTAGTAGGCAGTCAGCATGTTCTTTAATTTTGTTGCGAATATTTGATTTCCAAAATGCCCTTTACGAATGTTATAGACATAAAAAATTACGAATAAGTTTGGTGTTAACATATTTTTGGCCCTATATTAAAGCGGCAAATAATTTTGCGTAATATACACTCTACAAGCCCTTGAACATTAGTATAGCAGCACATATTTACTCCAAGGAATTATTTTGTACGTGGGCAAATATTTATGTAGTGTTAATTTAATGTATGTGATGTTTTATGGTTCACGTGCATAAACGTGGGCAAATATTTATGTAGTGTTAATTTAATGTATGTGATGTTTTATGGTTCATGTCCGAGACTTTTATAGTAGAAACGTTACATTTTCCTTATACTCTTAAACAAATTAAAATTAAGTTTCGCTCACAAGGATATGGAATACTCCCTACTGTTACGCGATAAAATTTACATGTTTAAAAGTGTACGTGAAATCCTGACAGCTAGCTTAACCTACCATAAATCACCGCCCCTATGAGCAAAAATATAATAATTACACTTATACAGTGGACATTTGCGTTATGGGGTTTAGTGCCATTGGATTGCATAAGTTCTCAAGTGGCAGGCAAAGGTGAAGCACTCGGTACAGACACAATGTAACGGCCTAACAGTGACAAATGATAGATAGGCTCAAGGCTAATAGCAGTAGATCATAACATGGTCTGATTCCGGTGGGTTAAAAATGTATAAAGTGTTTCCTAATTTTTAGACCTACCCTGCACTACACTATGAATAAAATTATTGTGATGAAAGTAAGGTTTTCAGCAAAGTGATGTTTGTAGCAATAGTGGATAAGATGCTGTCACATATTCAAACATCGGTCTTACTATTGGCATTACAGCTCTCTATAACATAATAACGGCGTTGCAACATTTATGTACGGTATTGAGTATATATTTTTCAGGTTTATGTGAGTTAACAGAATACTGATGTACCACGTAAACAAATGCCTACCACTGAAAACTTACCTTCTTGTATGAGTGTTAGAAGTACAAAAATACTAGGTCCTGAGCAATAGTTGTAGTAATGCTGAAAATCAAGCTACCACCCTAAAATTGTACAAGTAACTAACTGATTATATTGCTTTTCCTACTTGTTAAAGTAGTCTGCTTCCCTTACATGCAAGGGAGTGATTGAATTTAAACAATGATCTTACGTTACTTGTGTACCCATTCTGATAAACGTATGGCATTTGTGATCCGTTTGCAGGCAGTTATAATGCAGAACTTAATTAGCGATGTATCCATTTGTCGACTATAAACGTGATGTGTCCTTCTCAAAACGCCCTTTACACCAATTAGACGATCAGCCACCACGCTCAGAGTCAGGAAATAAGACGAAAACATTTATTGTATAACTGTGTATTCACATGTTTGAAACTGCCTGAATGTATTATTCATTACTGAACCAAACTATTATGTTAGTTCAGCAGTTTAGAGAACCCAAAGGTGATGAATTACGAACGTGTCACGTTGATGCGCAGTTGCACAAACTACTGATATTCATAAAAATGTTTGACGTAAGCACATTATCCGATCATAATATAATTGCTTTATTACGATACAGTAAGAGCAGAGTGTTTTACGAAAATATCTGTGGGATGACTGTTTTACAACGGATACCTTGAGTCTATTCAACAAAGTCAAAAATTGTGACGTTTTGAGTTACATGTTAGATAATAAGTCTGTCATAAAAAAAATGGTACGGTACAGGAACATAAGTCGATTACATTGATTGCAGCCATTTGCACTTATTCGAAGGAAGATAAATCTTATTAATTAAAGGAATTGTTTTGCTCACACACTGCGTGAGACGATCCCAGAGGATAAGGAGCAAAGCAACCCATACGGACATATGGCCGGGAAACGCGTGTTGTCTACGCTAGAGGGTATCCGGGAATCGAATCCGGGACCTTCGCTCCAGCAGCCAGGAGTTCTAACAGCTGAGCCAAACAATCGGACACTACACTGGAAGTTTCTAATTAAATCTTTTCAGTGTATAGATAGAATCGTTATGACCTCGACATTAGAAAATATTAGTTTACTTTTGTGCCGTAAATATTCAATCATCTCCAGCAGTGAAACACCCTAACATAAGGGTTGACGGTCTTGACCGTCGAAGGCCCAGACACCAGAGAAAGCATCGTGTAGCTCGGGTTTTTGAAGTCGTCCACAGAGAGCACAGCAGCTTTCCATTCTCTTATCACAAGCAGATGCGTGACAGCTCAGAGAAGATTCATGGGAACTCGGTGCCTGGAAACACTGGGTAGCATTTGTCTACGAGCGCCGCATGAGAGGAAGCGTTAACAACGCAAGAACATTAGCGGCGAGACGGAAGTCGTAAAGCCGTGAAGAAGGCGTGTTTACGAGTTCCCAGAAAACGGAGCGCCGTATTTGCATAGATTCATCGGCGACGGTCGGCGACCGATGCGCGCCTTGGTACGTCTCGCTCTGGAGAGGACCAAGAAGTCATCATCATTATACCTTGCAGTGTTTACACTAGACGCTCTGCCACAGCAGTGAGCCCAGCAGAGCTGAAAACTATCTCCCTGTCAGCCCCACTCTGCTACGACGTTTGTCCTTCCAACACTGCGCCGTCCACTTTGCACTGAATCTTGACTTTCAGTAGCGAGCTGGTACACGTCTTGTCTCATCATACATTTAGAAAACTATATTTAGACGGCGTGGTACATAATTCAACGTTAAAATAATTTATCTATAACTGTAGGTTTCTTGAAGCCAATTTGCGAAAACTAAACAATAGTAATCCCAGACAATATTTTTAGCCAACGTTTTAAACAAAATTGTTTCCAGTGTTACGAACTTCTGAGGCACAATCTCTGACGCCGAAACCTCGTACATTTAACTGCGGCGCAAGAAATCACGCGTAGCGAATTAGTAATTCTGGATAAGTATTTACTCATAAAGTTGCCAAATACCATTATCTAGGATTGTCATTGAGTATTTTATCCATATTGGCTTCGAAAAAAGTGTAGAAATAAAGTGATGTTTTCAGCGTTTATTTATCTACCACGCACTCTTAAATTCATGCTATTATCTTAGTCTCTTTTATTAATTTATTTCACAAATTATACGATTGTAACAACATCAAAGTGCATCAAAGCTCCAACCGGATATTTTTAAAACATTTATGAACAGTTGTCGAGTTTGTTGAGTTTTGGGACCGTGTACCTGAAATGAACTTCGTCTTCACACTTCCTCCGCGTTGATCATCACTTCCAAACTTCGTTTCTCCGTAGTAAAAATTCGAATAAATTCACCTGACAGTTGTAAGAAATGGATCGTGTGTAAGGAAACTTATTTTCTTGACATATGAGGTAAAACTACTGCGCTATGCATAGAACAAATATATTTAAATTGTCACCCACTAATATATCACTGCGACATGTTTATGGAAAAATATACCACGCAACATAGCACAATTTTTGTTTTACAACATACCATTGGACCAGCAACAGTGTGAGTTATGAAATAAGTTGTGTAAGTGAGGTATAAAACATTGCAGACATATTAATTATAGACATTAGGCTGTAAAATACAGTTTGGTATTGCAATATGTGGGAACGATAATTCCGTTACCTTTTTTTTAAACAAAAATCACGAAAATTAAAATAAATCAGTAATTTGGAGTTGTATACAGCTGGCGCATGAACTGCGTCAAAACATGTTAAGAGAAAGTTTTATTTATTTATTTTAAGAAATGCTACTCTACGTGCGTTTGACATATTTATCAACGAAAGAAAACGCATTTTAAACTATGCTTCTCTATTTTTATTTTTAGTTATCATGCTTAGAAATAGTGTTCCGAGACCCCTCAAAGTGGTTAAACACAGTTTTTTTTCCACAAAATGCTGTCAAGAAAAAAATACCAGCTGGAATCGTAAAACAATAATAGAAAATCATGATGTGTAGTTTATTTTGCATTTTCCTTGAATACAATAGTACGGTCACGCTTAAAGTTCCATAGGAAAAGCCAACAATGTAAACATTAATACTCCCGTAATTTTACTACACATTTGATCAACATTATTTAATACTTATGTCAGGAAACGTCACATTAATATTTTTACATTGCACGTAACTGTTCAGTGTGTCTAAGTACATTTTAATGCACCAACCACGCTAAACTAATCAAATTATTTCAATAAAGTTTCAGGGTTTGCCATCCGCATTAAATTTTGCACTGTTTGAAAATTGTTTTATTCCATTTTTAAATTTTTTTTTAAATTATCATCGTAGTTGATGGAAGTTACGAAGAGAAAAAAAAATTTATAACGGGGATTATCATGAGAGTAAAATGGTGGAGAGTGATGCGGAGGGGTGACATGAGGTGAGGGTAGAGCCATAGGCGTAATTCGGGGGTGGCAAGAGGTGGCAGTTGCCACCCCAAAATTTTGTTGATAGAGAACACAAAATTCTCATTGTTAGCTTAGGAATGCACATTTACTTGTGCATTTACTAATACACTGTATTTATTTTTAATTTAGCTAATGGTATAAAATAATCAATACAAAAGTGTATACATAATTTTGATGGAAACTGTTCGATTTCCACCCCACCCCCCTCTTTTTTTTATCTTTTAAACCTGGTAATCCTTGCCACCCTAGTAAAAATGCTCAAATTACGCCCATGGGTGGAGCATCGCCGGAATAAAGGGGCGGGAGAAACTAGAAATATCCCCGAGGAAACCCGTTCCCCAGCAACATCGTCCGGCACGATTTCCGCATGCGAAAATGCCTGGATCGACCTCGCCGGGAATCGAGCCCGTATTGCCTTGGTGAGGGGCGAATGGTCTAACCGTTCGGCCACCGCGGCCTCATAGGACCTTCGAGCAGAATAATGGAGCGAGGTGACGTTACAAAAATTAGGCCGGCTTTATAGGAAGTTTGAACACGAACTCGCATTTCATTAGCGATGATATTGTTAGGAATCTTGCGTACAACCTCGGAAGCAATTAGCAGATAGCTGGCGGTACAGCACCGACACAATAAATATAATCTGTGAAATGACTCCATCCTGCAGGACGGGACAAGCAGTGATACGCAGGAGACACTGCTCGAGGGCCTTGCTAATTGGTGCGGCGGCAAGGTGGGCGTGGCCGATACGCACCAACTCCGTAGCCGGTGGCTCTTCATGCCGACCCCGTCATTAGCAGATGGAGATATAACGTCCGCGACCTGTGCTGGAAGCGAACCATCCATCATCCGTTCTCGCCTGATAGTATCCGCCGGTCTAATTGTCTGTTTAGCATTTCATTTACGTGTCGCATGTTCATTTCCATGCAGCACCCCTGGGCCGGTGCTTACAACACTGGCAAATATACGCCTTAACACTTCAGACTATTCTTTTACCAGCCGGGAAATGACAGTGTTGATAGAATACTAAACATACTATTAGACCTTCGAGCTCTCATGGCTGCCAGGTGAAGATAGTTTCATTTTCGCTCACCCCTCCCCATGCCATCTAGGGGAAGTAGTATTTTCAGTACACCTTGACCACAGTTTTTTACGTGTACATGCCAGGACGTGTGAACTTAATTGCCTGTTTACACACTGCTCTTAGTACATTCTGTATGTTGTGGTAGTTCTTGGATTGTTGTCTACGACTGACAACTCTATTTATGCTTAACCAAGACTAAACAATATTTAAATTTCGGAAATAAAGATACTGTTCAGAGCAAAACGAATTGTTTTGACAAAGATACATAAATTTTTAATTGCCTATACGTATACTTTAACCCCATTAACTGAATATTAGGAGTGGAGAGTAATGAATATTTTGGTCTTGAACGCTGGCGAAGGTGACGTGTTGTGTGGATAGAGCGACAATGGAATGCAAGGCCACAGGAAACGGAAGTACGCCGAGAAATCCTGCCGGCAAACTGAGTTCATCTATAATTCCTACAAACGAACATATGGGGGCAACTACATCGGGACTCAAACCCGATCGCTTTGGCGGCAGACGAGACTTACCACAACAGTTACATCCTCTTCTATCCCCGATCAAGTATGTTAAAAAATTAAGATTTATACAGAGAAAGTTTTTACAGTTTGTCTTGCAACTTTCAATTTAAAATTTTCCACGTGACATACAATGTTGAAATCCTGAATTAATTTGGATTACACACTGTGTAATACAATATAGAAACATTTTGCGAAAGACCCTTTTTACGGGTTGAGTTCTGAGATAAAATCTAAGTTAATTAACATATATTCCACTTTTTTTCTAGCACCACTCTGTTTCATTTCCATAAAATTATAGTTACACTGGAGTAGAGGTCGTTTCGTATCTTCGTAAGAATTGTGTTTTTATAATCTAATTTCCATTTAATCAACATGGAATATTTGTAGTTGTGTAATAAATGCGGCATATTTTTAAGTTATTTTTTATCATAAACTGGCCACTAGCCATGTGAGCGGAACGAGCTTTGAGAAGCGAATATTGTGTCAAGTAAACGATTATTCATTTGTCGGGTAAGGACCGTAAAGTTATTAAATGTTGTAGTCGAACATTACCGCGCGTTCTTCTAAGAAATCCAAAACTGAATTTTGCTTTTAAAAACGCCACTCTTGAAGTATTTTTAATTTAAACATATTAATGCATACTGTTTCAAGATTCTTTCATAGGCGCGTGCAGGCTCTATCAGAGCTGAAGGCTATTAAAAAGAAAGAAAGAAATTAAAACTCCATATTTATATCAATATTATTATTACTTACAGCTCAATATATAATAGCAATTTACTTCAGTTGACAGTCTCATTATTAACGCGTTTTGATTTAATATTTAAAGCACATTGTAGTCCTGCACTACACAGCAAGTTGATTAATATCTGTATTTACCAAAAATATAACTTTAAAAATTACATCCTACATTTAGCGCTTGAAATGATTCAATCTAAACCTTTCTCAATAAACCAATAATCCCTCTTACAGTCTCCATAGTCCTCCTGGATGCGAGATTTTTTAGATCCGCGCCACTTTGATCGGTAATCCACCGCCTTGCAACCAGAAAATAACGATGAGTCTTATAGCGTACATTTGTCTTGTTAACTTTATAAATATCTGCTATAAGTTATAAATTTAATTTACGTATACTGTACTGTGGATTTAATATCACGGTTGTGTTTGCTGCTTGCTATTCGAATAAACACGTGTGCTTAATTGCTTCGAGTATAAAAACAACTCATTTCCATGACTCAGTAGCTAACAACCATTAAAATGGACATGTTTCTTACAGAGCAGACTTTAAGGGCGTCCAAGTGGGCAAAAATCATAATTGTATATTTATATGAAATACTGTTAGTTTTGTAGACGTTATTTAGGAGTATATTTTCTTCTTACAAAAAAAAAAACTCAACCAGTTTTCCCATATTGGCATTTCAAAGTCAAAATGTGCATGTTTCTAGTTCATACACCACCCGAAAACCAATCAACATAATGAAAACTAAATTATTCGCTGTGAATGTACAAGTCACCGGCTACGCTTTTAAGTGTATAAAAACCCATTTAAACAGTGGTTTTCACTTTAAAAACAATTCTAAAATTTAAAATTTTTTGCTACTTTTAGAATTTTTTATGTAAAGGCTTAGCCCGTGACATGTGCTTTCACTGTGAATTATTTCGTTTCATTATGTTGGTTGGTTTTCGAGGGTGTATTAACTATAAACTTGTACATTTTGACTTTGAAATGCCATTATGGGAAAACTGACTGAGTCAAAAATGTTTTCTAAGAGGAAAATGTACTCCCAAGTAACGTCTGCATAACTAACTCAGTCTCATACAAATATAAAATTACTATTTTCTCTTGAACGACATTTAATTTTAGTCTGCGACGTGTTTTTGTAAGTTGAAAATTACACATGTAAATACAGAATTAATTATCAGTGCGGCATGTCTTAATTCATTAGAGACAGCATCTGTAACTCGTATGACTTGTTCATATTTTTTTTGCCATTAATAATGACAGTGTGATGTTGATGTGGTAACAGAATTTCAATGCGTAACTTTTTCCAGCGTTGTGTTGATACAATCTTAGCTTTCTTTTCCACGTGTGTGTCTCATTTTTTCCACTCTCATCTAATCATAACGTTTCCTCGACTTCCATCGTGCAGTTAGCTGCAAGCTGTGACATTAAGAGTTAGTGGACGCTAGCTTTTTTTAACGTTCGAGGCACGGAAACGGGGATTGCTATAAGGCGAATATAACACGTCCGTCAAACACCTCCTCACCTCTAAAAGCAAAGGACTAAACTAGCGCGCAGTGTTTTCGTAGAAACCGTTTTTCAACGGGACCTTAAGCGATGACCTTGTTATTTTATTTGAGGAAAGTGTGAGGTCAAGTCCAATGCAGGTTTCTATGATTTAGTTTTCCGATTACTGTTGATATTTTCTCAGCTATGACAACGCGGAAAAGTCATTTTTAGCACTTTTGAGAAGCTTGGGAATTATGTTTTTATTTAGCGGATGGTATTTTTTATATCACAGGGACACAGTTTGAAGTATGTCTTCTTTTTGTTGATAAGCGCGATTTGAAAACATTTGTAATAGTTGTACAAGAAAAAAATACTTTCCGTGCCTCGTTACAGCACTTCTCACGCACCAGGCCCACCAACTCTTAAGGAGTGTTCCTACACAAATGAGATCTGAACTTAAGACGTACACTTTGAGCGATAGCTGGAAGTGTTCTCATATAGAAGACACACTGAGGGTGGAAACCAATGTAGGCATTGACCGGAGAGAAGTATCTGTGAGTACAGTAGAGAAACAGGGACAGAAAATACAAAAAAACACCCTTCGCTTTTTTGCCGCTTTCCTCACAAAGAAAAGTTACTCAAGGGTTGTAATACAGACATGCATTCACAAAGGACCCACCTAGGTTACTATAGTTAAGTTATTTGTTTAATAGAACAATATGTATTACAAATAAATGGCGCTCTATTACATTATATTTCGCTGAAATCCCAACATTTTAAATTACCGCACTGATATTCCAGTACATGGGCTCTGGTGGGGGGGGGGGTGGCACATGTCCCCTCCAAACATTCCTTGTGGAGAGGACACAGGGACATATTGATGTTCAAGTGAAGGTATTGTGAGTTATTTATATATTGTTAACTTGAATACTGATACACGTAAAGGATAATTATTTCCGTGCTCAACCTGTTTGAAAGACAAATTTATTAAACATTCTATTAGGATATATTTACTTCTGTTCGTCAAAAATATTTACATTCCATGCCCCCCCCCCCCCTAAATTTACTTACCGGAGAGGCCCTTGTTCCAGTATCAAAACTTGGATTATAGAAACAGAGATAAGGCTTTTGTCTTCGCTTTAAAAAAGTTTTACTGTCGTAGGTATATTATTCTTTGAGAAATTACAATAAACAAATCATCTCTGAAATGATGGTAATTTATTAACTAGGGACGCTACATAATACTGAGATCGAGTCTCAGCTAAACAGAAGTTTGTAGAACAATACGGCAGTAGGTAAGAGTTAAAATTCTTTATTAATACCACTGGTTTACAACATTTAAATCACTCATTAAATTCACATTCCACATCCTAAATTCCACCTGTTTTATCCCTCTGGTTACCAACTTGCAAATTTAATCAATTTGTTTGTCCACGCATATGTTCTCTTTGCTTGAAGTCTATTGTTTACTTTTTTTTTTACTTTCTCTAGTCCCGCATACTTTTCTCTACGTTTCAGAGATTTCCCTCCAACTAATTATAGCTGTATCTGTTCATTTGCTTCCGTACTGGTGAACTACAACATAGTTTCTGAGATCTCATTTCCTTTGACAAATTGCTGATATTTTTGTTAAATCCCCATTCTTAAACCTCTTAAATTTAATGATTGCCAGTCATCCTGAGTCTTTAAGGGCGGAGCCTACCTCAGAGCTGTAATCTTTTAGTCTCTGATGTTGGCAGTAGTTTAAGAGTACATTGCGCTGTCACTAATGCAGGTTCGACTCCAAGTGTGTCCAGTCATTTAATATATAAGTTTGTTTTCATGGTCAAAGTACATAAATATTTCAAATTTAATTGTTTCGTATTGCAAGTACAAATACAAGGCAATAACATGTAATATTATTTAACAACATATGCTTTTTTTTTTGCAAGACCAACCTTTGTAGTTTTACAAGCGATTCCTTTGGCAATTGGAGTTTCCAAGGAATTTCGTTGTAAAGGAACTCTCTCTCTCTCTCTCACTCCCTCAATATATATATATATGTATATATGTGTGTGTGTGTATATATATATATATATATATATATATATATATATAATTTATCGCATATGGGTAACGTAGCAGAAGTCACTATGAGTCCGCGGCTTTTCTCGAGGATCTCCAGGGTTCTTCGTCCTAACATTCCTTCGCTGCACTATGCCTGCGTCACCTAGTTCGTTTGCCGAGCTGACAGGACGTACAGTAAGTTACCGCCATTCTATCAATTCAGATATCTACATTGCGAACAATTACAGTCTTGCGGTTCAGAGACCGGAGATATAGTGTGTTTATTTAATTATCTCGGAACACTTCCGTTTACACTGCAAATATCGACCAGTTCTTGAGCTGCTTTCTCCTACAGTGTATTAAAATACACCCAGCGTAGCGGGCACGCTGATTTTTCGGTCGTGACCATCAAAACATAAGTTACAAAATAATATTGTTCATGTTTCATATTACCCAACAAATATTTGTTGGCAGTATAAATAGTTTTATTTTAAATTAATTAAATTACTTTAATGTAGGCGTTCTACAACTGTGTGTATTAAAAAAGAAGGTTCTTATCAATCATTGTGTTTTGCGTTTCTGTGCGTTTATATATTGTAAGAAATTATTTATGAATTTACCACACCGATTTATAGTAGTGTTAGGAAAGTAAATATTGTAATATTTTCCAATTCATCATTTGTAGCGTTCATATACATTCTTAGTAAACAGTGAAATGAATACTTTATAATATCAGACTGGCATGTTAACAATGCTAAACATTTTCTCTATTATACAAGTTGAAGTATTTTAAGTTTCGCATACTGTGTATGGCTGAAAACCTTTCCATGCTGTTTAGGAAGTGTTTTACAGTACAGTGATTCATAGTTCATCGACATTGGACTCTATGACAATTGAAGAACATCTTGTAAAGTGACAAGCCACTTAAATTATAATGGCAGTCATGCGGACGTTGGTGTTTATGAAGAGTTTTTGGCATGCGTTATCCCCAGCCCTGTATTGTCCCCACTGTAAAGTTCTGTGGAGATGGGATAACTATAGGGTCCAGTTTTTGTGGCGTGGTTTTGGTCCACTGGTTCCAGAGCCTGCGCCACTTAAATGCCATGGCTCATGAAGCAATTGTGGGCAATTCAGCGCTGCCCACACTGAGGCAGCAATCTGGAACTGGCCCATTTCTTCTCCAGCATGGCAACGCACAGAGACGTAAAGCAATTGCTATAACAAGGTGGTTTGAGGGCATGGGAGTGGGTGAACACTTTAATCCAGTCTGAAGTCCTGATCTCAGTTCTGTTGAGTATCAGTAGTTTAGTTATGTAGTCGTCTGTAAGCAAGAACAAACCAATGAAAACATCACAAACATTTTAATTAGGTTGCAGAAGTGGATAAACGTCCCGCATAAAATTATTGTAAAATGCTTTAAGTATTTCCTCGAATGACAAAGTTCATAATGACTGGGAAAGGCTGACGCACTGAAACCACACGAGATTCTGATTAATACATTGTCGTTATCATATGTGACCTATGATTAATGGACATACATTGGTGCGCGACACTGACGTGCGATGAACTGTCACAAGGCATACCGATGTTAATTTTATTACAAAAATGTACGGTATTAGTCTGTAATCTCGGGAGAAAATCGTGCTTTCCCATTCTCTTGGTGCAAAATTATGGTCCACTACAGCGAAAGTCACGTACGACTCGGCAATATCACGTAAGGCGAACAACCAAGACTGAGTGTGCAGTTTCTGCGCAACGGTACGCAGTGTCGTTACACATACAGATTACTTAATAAACGCATTTGCCGGGCAATCACATGACACACACAGAGTCCAAAAACGGCCGTATAATAAGCTTACACAGCGCACGAATCCTGGGCTAAAGGCGAGACGAAAATGTTATCGGCAAAATATGGTACGTTAACATACTTCGCGCACAATGCGGCAACGAAGAACTTGACTTCTAGGTATTATTTTGTATATGTTTGAACTGCTCAGGATTTGAACCGGTGTCCTTAATATGTTAGTCAAAACAAGAGTAGTAAGATAAATACCAACATATCTGTGGAGCGCAAAAGGGGACTTACTCCGTGGTATGTTTCCAAGTTGTTCACGAAAAATTTATCGTACAACACTTTGGCCTAACGTCTCAAATTCAGCACAGGATTCGCATGGTGTGCTGTTTCAGGACATTGTGTATATTGGCTGGGTGCTTACGTATAGTGTACGACATGACGTCGAATATGGCAGCCATGAAATATTTGGACGGCGTTAAACAGACGGATACCAACCCGTAAAGTTATTTACTTTTATATACCGTACTCATATCAAGTAGAAGGAGAAAGTTTGATGCATCTCTGAAAAAGAAGAAATGTTACATCGTAATATATAATGGACAATAAAGGCACTGAACCAGCTGTTTATAAAAAGTTTAGATACACACAGTAAACTTTGACATTGAATCTCTCAGATTCAGTGAGGTGTCGGTTTGTTCCCTGTGCCCAAATGTGCTTTTATCAATATTATGCTGGTGCAAAGGGACGCGGTTTTGTATTGGCACCTTATATTTACAAATTCGAAGATCGATACTACGTTTGTCGTACTAGTATAAATAATTTAAATACATATATTATTTTCTGTTTCCTATAACAGAAAATAAATTTATATGTCCCCATTTACCCTTGTCAATTAGCATTTAATTTTATAGAGGCGAATGAAATTTGCTTTCCTTTAAATTAATTTTACCTCATGTGTGTTACAGTGTAAAGTGTGAGGCCGAAATTTCGTCCCTAAACGCAATTTTGGTCTTGTGAGGGATTTTTGATTCGCAAAGTTTATTTCTAAGATTTGATCGTGTGCAGGCTGCATCAAGGAAGACGTTAAATTGTATTGCTACACTTAAAAAAAGTTTGTAAAAATTATATGAATTCTCTTTGTAATTTTACTAAACTTTCTACCAAAATCACGGGTTTGCCGGAATTAAAATAGTTGTAACACATAACAGCCTATGGAATGCATTTTGCTGGAATGTGAATAAAGTGAATATTCATTTTATTTACGCGTTTTAAAAATAAGAATCTTCAGTTACTGAGCTGTACATTTATATACATAAATATAAAAAAGATCGCACAGTAAGTGAAGGTTGTTTAAGCGTAAGGAGCGCGACCACTATATTGAACCAACAGATGTAAATAATTTGAAACCGCATGCTTTACGTTGTGTTGTGTTAAACATACATAAATACAACTACGGACCAGCATGGCATGCCAACTTAATGGTTAAAATTTTAACATTTGTGTAATTAATCAGAACTGTAATTAAAATAATTTGTGGTAATCAAGAATGAGCTTGAACAAAATTCTAAAAAGATTTTTGAAACATTCAGAGCCTACGAAATAACATCATGTAAAAAAGTTTGTAGAAGCAAAGTGTCTGAAAGATTATAAATGTTTCGTTGGCTGCAATATGTTAAAAGTGTTGTCGAAATATAAACTAGTCAAAGTCCAGACAAACGAATAATTTAACTAGCAAATCATTACAATTGTGTAATAAAAAAAACTGTACTTTAGGTTAACATTTCACAGGATTTAAATATGCTATAAGTACCCATTGCATTATGAGAACAAAGAAGAAACTTCTTAAGTGAGGTAGCCTACATTAATAGTAAAAAATCGTTTAACTACGAAAATAAAGAGAGTAATGTATACACCCTACATATTTGTTTCTTCTCGTATCTAAGATCACTTAACTAATAGGCTTAAGTTCGAATCTTTTAGGCATAGGCGTCGTAAATGATAAAGTAGGGAATGAGGTAATTTATTAATAATGTAAAGGCCGTGCGCTCGATCACCGTGCATTTTTTAAGGGTTGTTTGGGTTGTGCTTTAAAAAACTGTAAATGTGAAAATACCCGTATTTTGCTAAAATTTGCGTTGTAAAGTAAATGCTATCAACTTTTTGTCCACTCAGCTTTTCGCAACGCTGCCTCTACGTAACTCATTTAATTGCCATGTGCGAACATTTTAAACCTCATAAAGTTGTTTACTGGCAATTTGTAGGAAATTGTTTAACATCTAAAAAAATAATAACTTCGGGCCAACATAGTCATTCGCTACACTGTGACAATTAGTATACAGTATTGTCACTAGGGTTTAGTGCTATCTCGTATGTTCAGGTTGGCACGACTGACGTAGTGGCTTAATTGGAAATACGTGCCTAGTGAATATTGTTATTTAATATTGTATTATAGGCTGTGTATTTATATGTTAAATGTCTTATTATTACGGTTAGGACTTATGAAATCATATTGTTTGGTAATTGAACTTTCAATATTAAAACTGCAGTATAGAGAGCGCGATGAGTGCGGCAAGGTAGACACCAATGCTCACGCGAGGGGAAGAAATAACGGGAGGAGGGGGGAGGGGAGTGCGAATACAGGGAGTGTGGAACAGCTGAGTGTGGACAGGTTGGCTCAGGAATAGGCTGGTATGACGTGAAGAGGCATATATATGCCCGATAAGGCATACGTAGAGCTACGAGTGTTCGAGGTTTTTTTAAAGCCTTACTAGTGCCGATTATCTTAAACAGTATATGTTTGGTACTGTTTTCATGCTTGGAAACTACGCAACCAAGACGCGTCGCCATACCAGGGATCATTCAACTGAGGACATCTAGACTTGAACTTCCAAGTGGTATGATAACGTAGAATTCCTGGGTCAAGCGAGAGCGGCCTTGAAATCATCTGCTTTTGGTGAACAACGCAAGTTAATGTAACATTCGGCCAATTTACTTACTTTCTATTTCCTCCAAGTTGGACAACGTCTTCGCGTAAAGTGGGCTATGGAAGTTTTGCCACCAGTTACCTATGCTTATAATATGCGCTCTGACATTTCACTCGTGGTTACTGCAGTGTAAAGAACTACATTTGGTAGAAAGTTTAAAGAACTATATTTGGTAGAAAGTGTAAAGAACACTTAGATTCTGTGCACAGATCGTAATGGACACGGTGTATAGATATAAGGAATCCATAGTGTTTGGTTAACTCATAATGTCATGTGGAATAAATGAATAGCAAGTTACATTTCTTGGCTTATATTAGGTTTTCTTTGGCGCTTTACCGTTAAAGTTGAAACATTAGAGGACTTTTCAAATGAGTTATAAATGTGTCTGTCTTATATTAGGGAAAGGGGGGCTTCATTTTGGTGGATATGAGTGGAGCCGATGAGTGGTCTTTCCCTAAGAGAGGGCGGACACCTCAGCACATTGGTCCAGAATGTAATGTCAAAGTTGGTCCATTGTTGGACAAATGTTATTTTTGGGTTAACAGCCAATCATAAAACCAATGTTGGGATAACGTATGTACGAGTGTCATTTGGTGTAAGACCAATGTAATTTTTCCAACGTTGGCACAACCTTGAAGCAAAAATTGGCCGAACCAAACTTTCTCTTGGAGATATGCGCAACGCCGCAGGTACAAATGATGATACGTCAACACAACGATTTTTTTCTCAGAACACTTAATTTTATGATTAACATTTTAAAAATATTAAAAATTTAATGTTCCTTATTGTGAGTGCAAACACAAGGCTCTGGCCTGTAATTTTTCAAACACATAATTTTTTTATGAAACCGTTTTTGTAGTTTTAGAAGGAATTTATTTGGCAGCTGAGTTCGAAATATTTACCATGTAAAAGTGCAAACTTTTTTTTTTCAGATTGTATAGTTAGCTATAGTTTTTTTCACTTTAGGAAAATTTGTATTAAATATTATGCTGTAAACTTTTTGTATAATTTAATTTCTGATGTTGTAACTTAACTCAAGCTCCGTTTATTCATTCATTATCTGTAGTTGCAGTGAGTAGCAGCTACTGTAGAAATAGACTGGGCTGGAGTATACACAGAACAGATGAGTCTAACATGTACGTCGTTGAACTAGCGAAATATTACCTTCCCTGCCCATTGCGCAGGCATATTTGTCTGAAGCTGATATCTGCGTCTCTTGCTCACTACTCTTCTGATAGTTTCGCTTCTGTAATATCACTAGAGGTACGTTCAGTTTATTCTATGTCAGGTTGAACTTCAAGAGCGTATACTTCACTGTCACTTCTGTGACTGGAAGCCAGGTGTTTTGTCACACTTCTGACGACGGCAAGCCAGTAAAAATTAGGAAATGATTAGTTAGATATCACGTGCTACCAGCTTGTACTATCAGAAGCCAATTGACAACCGATTGTGGCGAGTGCGTGCATAGGTCTTATAAGACTAGGCTGCCAGATTAATACGCAAAATATTAAGTTATGTTGTTTTGTTTTATTATTTTTAATTTTTGTGGCTTACAGTACATGTAGTTGTTTATGCTTTTCAGTCTTTGTCATATCACTCGGTACTCGTATTCGCCTCCTGAGACTTTCAGTCCTCGCCGGCTTGTAGCTGTAAATATTTGCTTACCAAGAGCTTCCTAATGCAGCTTTGTTTACACAGCTCTGTGCTAAGTAAATGTAACCTCGGACTTGTATTCGCCAGTGACGCAAAGAAAACGACTAGTAGCTCCGTAACCGGCAACATAATTTCCAGCATCGCGTCACTTCGTTATTCATGTAGCGAGACAGCGCTTCTGCCCATTTGTTACATAATACCATTCTTACTGCCCTCGCACTAAAATTACTGTAAGTTTCTAAGTTCTAAGTGAAACGTGCAGGTTTATTTATTACATGCATTTACAGGCCGGTTTGGTTACTCTTCCTAGCATGCTCCTTGGATTCCTTCATTATGATTCATAATGAGCTTTCTTAATAAAAACTTACGAATGAAACGTTTTCTTCTAATGCCAAATGCCTAGTTTCATGTAAGAATACGTCGTATTTTAGCACACAGTGTAAGTTCACATTTCGGAAACTGTGCAAGCATGTGTGAAGGGTTATTTTAGGACATAATTATCTTCGCTGTTACTAAAGAAACACAGCAATAAATTCCGCCGGTTTTCGCGTCCATTGTCTGACTTCTCTTGACTTTTGATTGTCAGGTGATTTCGATGTTTCGACACGCTTTGCAGCTGCTGTCTTCAGAGTAGCAGAAGCTTTTACCAAGCCGAGATGAGTCAATTTCCCTAACATTTAGATTAAATTAATTAAAGTACTTACTTCGTTTCAACTCAACGAGTCTAACCAGAAAACAATGCAACCAAAAATATTTGTTAGGAATAAAGAGGCCCATCACGATAGTACTGATTGGATTGTTTTTTTTAGTACGTTAATTAATTTTAGTGGGTTTATCGTTTTTTATCTTTATTGGTTTACGAGTTACGAATTTAAAAGTATACAAGATACTACATTTTTCAGTACACCAAGGCGAGCCACAACATCACGCACCTTACACAGATTTGCGTATTATTTTATTTCGCTGTCTACAATAGTGATTAAACACAGTTCTTTAACGTATGTCAGGTATTTTTGTCACTCACGTTGGGACACTGCAAAATGTAGTAAATTGGTAGTTGTTGCCCATTTATTTGAAGATTCATAACAAAATAACTTAAGAAGAAAGATTCAACAACATATATCATTATGAAAGACTGAAATATTGCAAACATATGCACAAGCAGCTACAATAAATATTGTCAGGGGTGTACTTTCTTTGTCTGAAATGTACTGATGGCCCCATGTTTAGGATGGTACTGTTTTATAGGTGTAAGCTCGGAAGGTTTACGTTACCTAACTTTATCGTATATCACTAAATTTACAAACGAAATATAACTTCAGAAAGACCATGTATAAAAGTAAACTGTTTTACTTAGTGTGCTTACAAGATAGCCCGATTCATTACGCACACAGAAGCAATTATTTCACAAACAAATGTTAAAAACACCACATCAGGTAAAGCATATACTGATCCTTAAAATATTTGATACATAATTTCAGAGACTATACAAAATAGTCATTGCATTCTCTTCTGGCTCCACAGGGTAAGACTTGGGGAGAGAAAGTTACCACCCTCCACTTCCCCGTAGACTCAATTTTCTCTTGCCTTCCGACAATCATTAACAACGAGGCAGAATTTATTATTTGTGTGTCGTTGTCAGTGAGATATTTTATAGCCAGATTAGACAACATGAAGTGACGTCAAGTGGTTCTATAATATGAATAAAGTTTATAATAAGTACGGAATTAAATATTAATATAGTCAGATTTACAGCACGAAATGATTAGAGTTCGAATTGTGCTTTCCATGACATTTGATGTCATAGATAATCCACAATGTCTCCTGTTGGCAACATTTCTCTTGTTCGTAATGTTCACGTAGACAGCTCAAGGTCAGCGTATTTAATGGTTCACTTAGAGCATGACAGGTTCTCTGATTGGCCAACATAATGCGTAACATGTTCATATGTTCAATTCCCTTTAAAAGCTGCAATTTACTTAATAATTTACGCACGCTTCGTTCTGTTTTCATTTGTCGCTTCGGGTGGTTTTGTACTGTAATCAGCCAGGGCGTAAATGGCCTTCCTCTGCATTTATAACTAGACTAGTGTTATACATTTAAGCATATCTTCTATTTCTTAAGATTAATTTAGTTATCTCTGATTGGTGGAACTGAAAGGTATTGATAGGCTGCAAAGAACGGATGGAACCAGGTTATAGAATACTCTGTTTTAATTTTTTTTATCATAAATTATTTTTCAGCTTAAAACATAAATTAGCTTAAACTTCGATTCGCTAGAGAGCGCCACATGCCGTTACTTTTGTTACGTAACGCGTGAAAACCGTAATGCATATTGTCAAAGTTGAGATCACTCGACTTAAATAAATTTTAAATATAATTTTCTATTTTTAATTTAAGCCTTTAAGAATTTGATTGGAATGTTTATGCGGTGTAAAGCAAAGTATACGTAACATTACCATACATCGCGACGGTGATCTATAAAACGAGGTCCAACTTTCCAAATACGCCTCCCTGCTCATTTAGTCTGCAGGTTTTTGATCAAGTTATTATCCGTCTGTTCATTTCCGTGTACGTTAACCAGAAGGCAAAGTTGTAGTGGTAAAATAAATCTAATATGTTAATTCTCAATCGGTAGTTTAAACGGATGTAATGAATTTTCCCTGCGGCTGATTTAAAATTTAAAAGCTAATTAGTCACAGGGAGTTGTTCCATCGCACTCACTTGCTTCTTCTAGTGGCAACGAAAAGTAAAACGAACAAGAGTCACTTACCGAAACAAGCAGTCGAACCAAATCATAAAAAAACAGAAGGCAGCCCAGTAAAACTGCCAGTGCGTGCAAGGAATTAGGAGGTTGGAAAACAACATTGGTTTACTTTTAATTACATAATTTGTTGATCACGTCAGTAAATTTGAATGCATATCTCCGGAGCTGTTACCAATGTAAACAATTTGTACATTTTTATTTAATATTAAAACTTATGAAATAGTGCAAAATTAAAATGGAAACCGATAGAAGGGTAAAAGAGTTATGTATATATATATACCTTTCCAAAAATTAAAGAAGAAGAAGAAGTAGGTGAGAGTAACTATCGCGCGTTTATGCTCTGAATGATTACATAGTGTTCCGAACCACAATTATTGTCTATTATGTGTTTTTAAGTTTATTCACGTCACAGGAACCACCACCAACATGGCAGCCTCGCTACATGAGCAAGCAAAGTCATAGAGGGCTCAGAAATGGTGGAAAACCTCGAGATATAAGTGTCGATGAATCTTATAATGCAAGGTTACTCGCTGCTACCGGAGAAAGCTTATGCGACTTCTAAGGAATGTTAACAGTTTTCATTTTCTATTTTTGGTTATGTGAAGGACATCTGCCCGTTACCCAAATTTATCCACCCTCATTTGGCATCAACCTTAGAACTTTGCGGTTAGAACTGTTAGCAGGAAAAATGCATGGGTTGACTGACCTGCAAAGCCTCCAAGAATATGTGCGTGTACTCTAGCAGACGACAGATGATCGCTGGCTTGGTGATTGGGTTTGTATTCAGTTAATTCTTAATAATTAGAGGTTACTTGATACGCCGAGAGCCAATTGCTAAGGTGACACGAATTTACATTTGTTTTATTCCTAGTTCAAGCCGACAAGGAGACTCAAGCTTTACAGTTTCAACAATGGAACATTCCTTTACTGGTAGTCTTGCGGCACTTATGTACGTCTATGTGTGAGCGGGTCATTCATTACACGTACACACTGGTTTCTTTCATAGGACTCAGGAATAACGTACACTCAATAAACTTCGTCTAATATGCAAATAATAAATAGATAGCAAGTGAGAGAAAATAAGTCTTCAAGGATTTATTGTACGCCATACGATAAATGACATAACTGTTTGGTGGTTAAGCTGTCTGTTTCTCTTACAATAGCGTTTGTATTTTATTTATTTAGTTTATTGTTCATCAGTAACGAACTTCGACTTGCTTAGATCTAGTTTGAGTTCATCCGATCATGTTAATAGTGTTCCTTTGTTATCCGAACGTTTAGATTACTGTGAAAAGAACTTGCAATGTTTAAACTTTTAACACATTTATTAAGAGCTGTAGTGTTTACATTACAAACAACTTCAAAACCATATTTTCAGTGTAAAGAACTTGAAAATGTTTTAATCGTTAATGCATACTCTTGTACTAGGTATTTTGGATGCCGCGATAAGAAATACAGCAGACTTATATTTCGCGCGCGTTTGTTTACGCTACTTAGTGTGAACTACACAGCTGATAATAACTGTTGTCCTTGAACTTGAATAATGACTCGTATTTAGTTTGTAAATTCACAATAGTTTATATGTTTTTTACTGTCACAGAACCTATTTTTTTTGCAACAATTAAAAAATAAGGTTTCGTGACGAATATAAATTTCCCTACTTTTAGAGCTAACATATTTCAACTTTTAAAATATGTTTGCACTTGTTCAGTGGTAACCGACATTTTTACTCATAAAAACTTTAGATAATTCACCATAATTAAAACAGACAATATATAGACTTTTGAGATAAAACCTTTCCTGATGCTTATTTACCTCACTCCAAACAGCAAAAAGGCAGCGATACGGGCGACACTGGTACGGGCGTAAAGAATAGTACCACCTTTGCTTGCGGAGAGAGCACTACATTGGCGCAATGTTGTTTGTATTCAATTTTAAAAGATGATCCTGTAGTTTTTTTTTTGTGTAAAGAATTGCACAAAGTCAAATGTTTTTGCGTAACGAAGGAGGTAGTTATTTTTCCAGATACAGCAGTCGGAAAGAGTAGTTGTTAGCCTTTTTGAGGGGCCTTAATATATATTTCCAGTAGGCGTGTGTATTTTAAATAAACATAAAAACACAAATTAGGGACCTGAAATGTTCGCGTTTCAAGTCACAGGTTAGAATTCCAGAAACTGTAAATCTCACTTTATCAATTGGTGATTGACGTATAATTGTCACTTCTTGCAAGACGCTGAGCCAACAATAAAAATAAAACATAATGCAGGGCAATATCACAGTTTTAGTGAGCAACTATTGATCAGCTACTGTCTGCTAGAGTTCACAGACATTCTTAGAGGCTAGCCTACAATACAGGTCGGTGAACCCGCGAGATTTCCCGGTATACACGTTTTAGGAACACGTTCATAATTTCCTACAAAATGAACATACTTGACACACTAGAACTACACTCTAAATATAAATAGTTTGTATATTTGCCGCACGTTCGT
The DNA here is from genome assembly GCA_003012365.1 of Medauroidea extradentata. NCBI lineage: Eukaryota > Metazoa > Arthropoda > Insecta > Phasmatodea > Phasmatidae > Medauroidea > Medauroidea extradentata. Next base: position 59,606 of record PNEQ01113669.1, read on the forward strand.
ATAGGAGCACTAAGGAAGTAGGTACGGTAGAATTGTTTCCCAAACATTCAATTTAGCATTCCTAAACTTATTTATAAAACAGTCAAATGTATACTGAATTGTATTGTAACAACTGTAAAAGTTTGCATATTTACAAGGCGGAAGTATGGTAACTACTCCATACTGCGTTTTGGTTTATTACTTCCTAAACATTTTAGGAAGTTTTTTGACAGTGTACGTTTATGCGCTAGTCGAGGAATTACTGCACACGTAGAAGATTGGAAACTTCGGAATGCATTTGACAGTTACCCTTAAGGGTCTTCTAGTGCTTTAAAATCATAATTTTATGTTTTTATGAAATATTGTTTGTTTTGTAGTCGATACTTGTGAATACATTTTATTCTTACGAAACAGTTTTAGCTCGAAGTTTTCCACCTCCGTCGGACAACTTATCAACGTAAAACAAATGTTGCAATGAAATAAGAAAATGAAATTATGCATCTTTAATAACGCATCTCGTTAAAAAAAAAAAGTAGTTTTATTTTGCACATTGAAAAATTAAATGTGAAAATTAAAATTATTTTATGAACTTGGCAATTCTGAAACGTACCTCTCCACCATTCATGATTAGAGGTACGTCAATTCCGCGGATTCATCTGGCAGCAGCCTAGACTTGTCAGTCCTATACAACCACTAGCCACAATCGATAATCTATTGGCTTATAACCGTACAAGCAGGTAGCGGGCGATAGCATTTCGTATTATTTCCTTATTTACTACTGGCTTGCAGTAGTCAAACGCGTTTCGTAACAGCCGCCAGCAAGTCACAGACATGACAATGAAGTATATGTAATTGGCGTTCAACCTGACCTGGAATGTATCTGTGAAATTTACGTACCTCTATTCATGATGCGTATTAGACATTGCTGTTAGAAGGGGAGGGGGGGGGTCGTAGAATACTTCTGGTAGTTCGGGAGTCTTCGGCGAAAATATGGTTGTTGTTTTCAAATGGGAGTTAGGACTATGTTATGACATGGTTGCTGGACGCGACGTTGGCTGGACCCAGTATAGCAGGCGTGTAGTTGTCGCCGTGACGGCAGTAGTGCTGTGTTTGTTGGTCGCGGCCTGGCGGAGGGGAGAGCGACCAGATACGGGGCGGCTTTGTTAAGGCCCCCGGGGACGGAGATACGACGCCAGCCACTTCCTCTGCTCCCAGATAAACCACATCCGCGTGACGCCCTGTGCCCCAGCCGACTGCTGTACTGCTCTGCTGCAGCGCCTCGTTACGACCGCCCTATGCTCCGTCGCCAGCCCTAGCAGAACTACGCTATTTCAAATATTTCATTTATCAGATTAATTCCTCTTTACAACTCTTTGGCGTGGATGCAGACATAAACATTAATGTTCATCTTCATACAGAATCATAGCTAATAAGACAAAGAATCATGACAAAGTATACTTTGCTTCTTCTTTTATAGTTACTATAGAAAACTTCCTCCGCCTGCCGTTTATCGCATTTAATAGCCAAAGTCCTTTCAAACTATCCATTTATTAAGCTATAGTTTCGATTCCTTGAAATCCACAACGTACGGTTCCGTAAACGTTTTGTTTGTTAATAAGAATACTTTGATCTTTGAAAGAACTGTGAAATGGGAGTGCATGACTGGATTCAGTTTCTTGGACGTACTCCATTGCAAATTGAACGACTGTCAAAGAAAACTATACAAATAAAAGAAAACCATAATATAAGCAGAGTATGCTTTAGTCAGCAAGATACACACACAACAAGAAATTCCAAAATGGAATCCAGTCGCACTCGTGTTCCTGAACCCTGTGTGTCTACCTGATGACGGGAACAGATTCCAGTTCCCGAAACGTCGTAACACTGTCTGTCTGGAAAT
>PNEQ01113669.1:61584-93891 GCA_003012365.1 Medauroidea extradentata
TGTGTCGTTTGTCTTTTCTGTATATGTCTGTTATCTGTTGCGTTTTGTCTCGTCTATTTGTTGTGTCTTTTTGTTATTTTTCTGTTCGTGTCTGATATTTGCTGTGTTTTTTGTTTCATCTCATCGTTGTGTCGCATGTTACTTGGTTTTTTATTTTATTTGTTATTATTTTCATTTATTATCTGTTTGTTCCTTGTTTTCTATTTGACCTGATTCCATTTTGGAATTTCTTGTTGTGTATGTATCTTGCTGACTAAAGCATACTCTGCTTATATTATGGTTTTCTTTTATTTGTATAGTTTTCTTTGACAGTCGTTCAATTTGCAATGGAGTACGTCCAAGAAACTGAATCCAGTCAATAAGAATACTATCGGATTCGTTGTTAGTTGATTGATCGATCGTGAGGTTAATAACATGTTGATTATTAGCCGAAAATTCACTGTTAAAATTTTCTGTTAAATTTCTTTTTCTGTACTGTTCTCATATTTACTAAACGTTATTTGTTTAATTACAGGGATACTTACTTTTCTGAAGAAGTTTTCTACCTGAGAGTCTAATTTTGATCTAACAGTACTGATTCCGTGATATACGAATAGTAGATGGTTTCTATTTATGGACGTTATATATCTCTATACATAAAGGAGAATACTTACTAACTGACTGACTGACATATCAAACTGCAGCCCAAACCACTGGACCTAGAATCATGAAATTTTCTGTGTGGTAGGCGAACAAAAGAAGGGATTTTTTTTCCAAATTCAACCTCTAAGGGGGTAAAAAAGGATAAAATGCATTTCCGATGAAACGTCGATAGAGCTCTAACCCTACGGCCTATCATCGCGATTTTTACTTTATCAGAACACACATAAAAATGCTTATTAGACAATTTCAGGATTCTTCGAAATTCAAAATTTAAGGAAGCGAATAGACCTTAAATGTATTTCCGATTAACTATCGATATCTATACAATCCTTCGGGATAGAAAGTTGATTTTCACTTCAAAGTGTTACTTTCGTAAATATCCAAAAAAGTATTTTTAGGATTTTTTAAATTCGATCCCGAAATAGTAAAAAGGGGGAATTTTTTTTGGAATCGTCTATATTACTGGAACACTATCGTCGACATTTTTACTTCAATTGGTTACTATGACAGAACTTCAAAATGTGATAATTAAGGGGGTGAAAAAAAAACGTGAAATGTGTTATCGATTTTTCCTGTACATCTGTCGAACTAATCTATATATCGAAGTACTCTTTGATTTAGATTGATGCTTATATAAATATCCTAACTATAATTTAACCATATTTTCCAAATTCGGCCCCAAAGAGGTGAAAAAATGGTAAAATGAGTTTTAGATTCACGATCGATATACATCGACCACATTGATCTTTTATACAGTGAAGTGATTTTTGTTTAAGATTGATGCTTACTCAAATAACCGAAAAGTAAATTCACGAATTTGTAGAAACTCCCCGCCTAAGGATGTGAAATGTGTTTATAATTAATCGTTGACATATCTTGAGCCCAGGATTTTTGTCACGTTTTTCACGTTTACGAGTCACCAATAAAGTAGTCTAAAATGTGATGCGAGGGTTTTTCGAATTTCAGTCTCGGTCCTCGGAGGAGATGAAAAGACCTGGAATGTGTTTTAGATAAATCTTCGAAATATAGCGAACCCATAGAGATAATCAGTTTATTTTTGCTTCAGGATGATAATTAGGTAAACCGACGCAAAGAGATTTTAAGATTTTTCAAAATTAGAACTCTCAGTACTATACAGGATGATACGTGATTTTTAATGAACGGTCGATTTTGCTTTGACTGAATGAGCCATCGTCGTGATTTTCACTTCACTTGGATACTTGAACAAATATTTAAGGTCCGAAATTAAGATTTTTCGAAATTCGACACCTAAGGATGAAAAGGCATACAATTTGTTTTCTATCAGCCGATGATACTTATCTAACCAGTAGAGATATTGAGGTGGTGTTCACGTCAACATGATGCATACGTAGGCCTAAGTAGCTAAACATTAATGCAAGTTTTTTTATTTCATACATACAACTTAATTAAGAAGAAAACTTAGTTTGTGAACTTTCAAGGCAGGCCATTCGAAAAGCAAGTATGACCAGCGAGAATTAAATGATACAGGAGTTTCATTCTACAGTTCTATAGAGACGTGGTGTTTTACAACCTCTATGAGCCCAGGAAATTAATATTTTGTTTTTAAAATTAGTTTTCATTAATAATTTCGACGTTATGTGGCGCAGTTGTTTGTAGCTCCGGTATATTGTCCGGGAAGTTCTGGGCTCAAATTCATTTAAAGGCTGTGCAAATGTTCAAGTCTGACACACAAAAACTGCAAGGAATATGACATTAGTGCAATTTGGATGAAGTTCAAAAGTGGTAAAAATGAATTATGCAGTTCACTATCAACTAAAGTTCCTCGACAGCATCAGCCCATATATACCATCTCACTAACATCAAGATTAGGGCACAAAATATGTTTATATTTCAGCGAAACATTAATTATCCGCTAAAACACATTAATGCCAATTAACTTCAAATGAAGGTTTCGAAAAACAGATATGTTACTGAGGACAGCATCACCAATTATTGTGCTCGAAGGAAATCAGTCTTCATGACACGTAAACAACATATTTCATTCGACTACCCTCTTACATTTAACAGACTGTAACTACCCCACAACGTCAACTTTGCTGTGACTATAAGGCCCAGGCGAAGTCGCTGTAAGTGGCAGGGACAAACTTAAGACTGCTTTTAGCGTGGACAGCTATAGATACTTATCCTGCTGCAGAGTTAACTCAACTAGCAGCTTGGTCATTCTAACACTTGATGACTGAACTACCTATCAGGTGTACAAAGAGGTTTTTCAATTATATTATCTGCTCTGAGAAATACACGCGAGTGAAGCTGCGGGCGCACTGCTAATAAACACATATCTTAATCGAAATCATTGCTAAACCTCCGTGCATTGCCTTAATTTCGGTTAGTTTTAGGTGGGACATCCACCACCGTATATCTTAAATTTATTAAGTTTTCATTATAACTGGATTTTCGCTTTATGTGTGGCCATGGTAGCGCGTGGAGTATGTCTTACCGGGTAAGGTTAAATATCATATTCATGAAAAACTATATTTTGTATAGCGGAGAGGAACTGCAGTTAGGATATTTTAATAAATTTCAATTACTTCAGTCCGTCAAGTCAAATCAATGTAATACATTTATAAACGTTATATTGAAATGTTCAGAACAAATATTTTTGTACATATTCCACTCAATAAAATATTTATATCTATCCCTAAAGTACCTCACCCTGTTCCACAAAAATATTAATACAAAATAAACAAACAAAACAAATCAAATTGGGATATTAAAATATGTACTCAGAAGGTAGACTTTGTTAATTTATAAATAATACAGACATATTTCTCATTTATTTAACTTCCCAGAATGCGTGGTGAACAGCAATGAAAATTATTACAATTAATTAATACAAAGTATAACTTTAAAGTCGACTCATGGTCTAGATGCTCTTTGTCAATATAATGAGCTAATGTGTATAATCGAGCTAAGTCTTAAGTTTTCTTGTAGATGCCTTGTGTTATCACGAAAATTTATATTAAATTACTTTCTAAGCTCTACCGTACTCCGAACTCTGTTATGTAGAACTAACGAACAGTTATAACTAATTGTGCAGTTATGTGACGAAGAACATGCCTTGGAGCAGTTATGATGATTAGCAAATATTTGGCCTAAGTGGATAAATATTTATAGAACTTAATTTTGATATATTTTTATTAGTACGTTCACTTTTCGATATCTCATAATTAGGTTATTCAACAATGACTGAGAACCAAATGTTAACTAAATATTAAACATTTTTAGATTCCCCTTTTTTGACTTCTGATTTCGGTTTTCCAGAGTTTTCGAAATCTCTCCAGTCATTTCCACTGGGTGTCTCTCTCAAGTCCTTGTGCTGTTTGAGGACACGTACAAGTGACCAAATAAAGTGAATGTAATGAGTAGAGACCTGAAAAATTCGCGGGTTCAATGACCTGCAGGCTAGCCTCCAAGAATATATGTGAAATCATGTAGAAAGCAGCTGTTTATTAGCTGCTCGCTGACAGTGAAATGGGTCTGTATTCGTCTACAGTTATATTATTGGCTCAGCTACTTCCAGCAAGTGTCGAGGAAGTCAACAGCCAATTGTGAGCGTGATACAGACTTACAGTCGCTGGAACTCTAGCTTGCGCCTAAAAGAAAACGCGAATTTTTCAGGTCTCTAGTAATGAGTGACTTTGCAAATTTAGTTTTGTTACTAGACAAGTGCCGCTACTTAAAAACGTTACTACGCTTTGTAGACCAAAATCACGGTATGTTCTGTGAGTTATTTATATATACACAGATTCATATATATATATATATATATATATATATATATATATATATATATATATATATAGTATACATACACAAACAGAATGGGCATAATACTAAATCTTTTTTTCTATCTGGTGATATCAACAAACGAAAATAAATAATAAAGACTGTAGAAAAAAATATGATTTTATAAGAGTTGAATTCTGTGTTGATATAATCAGGAACAGTTACCCGCAAATACTCAGATATTTCTGCCTACATATCCCTAACCCTTGTAAAGATTCACGGCTCCGAGGATCCTGATTGTGGTTTTCCATGGTTTCCCGAAAAATCACTCCAGGTCAGAGCTGGAATAGTTCCTTAACAAAATCCAGTGCTGATTCCTTTAATAATTCCTGTTATTATGTGAAGTTGTGTGTTTCGCTCTCTAGTAAACTCGCTGCCGACTAGATGTAAATTATACTCGCCTTTCTATGAAAGAATAAGCAATTAAAACAAATGTACTGCTGTTATATCAAAATTCTTGGAAAACTGTTGGCTAAATTATGCGGTAGAGCTACAAACATTGCCTGTGTAGAAAGTACAAAGCATTACAAAACATATTGGATGTTCTGATTCTGTTCTTGTGGTTGTACTTGTAGTAAATGTGCATTACTCCTACTGTCTGTGGGACTAAATAGACAATCAGGAAAGTTTTAGGACTGAAAGTATAACTAAAACTACATCAGAAATGTAAAATGACATATAAAAATAATGCCCAGAGAACAGTCAATGTGTACTGAAGGTATGTGAAACAAAGTATGACAGCAAACACAAGGCAGTTAGAGTCGGGTGTTTGCGTAGAGCTCGGTGGCAGCCACGCCCTATTGCCGTGACTTGATCCACTCCCCAGCATTATCAGCGTGATCGTAGTCCGTCATGCGAGCCGCTGTCATCCGCGTGTGACGACCACGCGAGCCAGGGTGTCTATAGACACGCCCTCCACTCCACCGCTCATTACCCAGCGCTGCCACCATTCCCGTCCACCTCGTCTGCTCGTGCACACTTCAACACCTATGCGTCCCCTTACCAGAGCTCTGCAGACAGTTTTCAGCCATCCTCGTGTTCGATTCCTATGAAACATTTCAAAAACTTCGAACACCTTAAACCATTATGGCAAAACATCTAATTTAATAAGAAGCAAAGCATGATCGTGTTTCAGGGAGAGCAGTATTAGTTTCATCTGTGCACACTAAGCACATGGTATTAACATGCTACCACACACAACAATTGAACGTGTGTTGCTGTGATCGAGATATTACTAGAAAATTCATTCCTAATTTCTTGCATATTTATGGCACACTATAAGAACTTTTTTTTTGCCATTAACTCTGTTTTGCTGCAGCAAAGAAAACTTCGTTAACATTTAACCACTGCAAAGTAGCTTTGCCCCAAAGAAAAAAGATTCTACTCCATTTAGTAGTTCAGTAGTTATAAGGAAACAAGCACTGTGTTAGCATTAAAATTGTTTATTAGTAATATATGCGAGTCCATATGAATTTTACATATTCGCCTGACATCAGTATACACAATCTAGAATTTTAAATATCGGCCTACTCGTTCAGTATTGTTATAATCAGTGTACAGCCAATAAGCTGCTGTTGTCTGCTTTATTAAATAGATATTCTTAGAATAAGCAAGAGTACTGTACACCACTGGAAGACTGCCATAATGGTCAAAGACAAGACCACAAATCATCCTGCTGTACCTCGTACAGCCAAGTTTCCAGGAAACTGGCACTGTAAGGCTGTTCCAGTGTTTATCAAATTCATTAAATTTGTAATACCATTTTTAATCATTTAACGTGACAAAAATATGCTTCACTAACACTCAGACGCACGTCAGAGTGCATCGAGTCGGTGTGTAATGAAGTACTCTCAAGTTTTTTTATTCAGTGGCTAGTGGGCGTTGAAAGGGCAGGGTTGTTCAATCAGCCATTATCACGGCAACTTCACACCTCGCTATGGCAGCTGGTCGCATTGTAAATCGAGGTGTGCACTTGTAATTGCCAACATATACCACAGCAAAACGACAATTTCTATAGAAGTAAACTTGGTTTCGTCGTAATCAAGAGGAATGCCGAAATTTGCTGGAGTGTATATATATATATATATATATATATATATATATATATATATATACATATATTTGATCATAATAAAAATATTTTTGTTTTTAGTGTACCAAACATGTTGCTAATTTTTTATATGATTCCTTTTTTTCAGTAATTTTTAAATACAGAAATTTGTATGTCATTGTAACTTTTGTCATGTAACACCTAATTTCAGAGTAAATTATTTCATTTCAGTAAGTATGTTGGTTTTAGTTGGGTATAACATGCAAATGCTGACTTAGAATTTTCGTTATGCAAATACTATTCAAATCATAATAAAATAAATGTGGTCACTAGTAACGTCTTCAAAGTTAACATTATTTCGTACAATGTGTAAAACATGAATTTCGCTCTCGAACAACTTTAAATTCCAGCCATATACATGAATCATCATGCAAATGTCCAGGAAATGCATCAAAATCAAAGGATAACTTTCCTACAAGTGTTAGGACTGTAAAAGAATCTGCAGGCAAAGGAGGTTTGTTTGAAAGAAGCCACACCAAGCATATTTAGCAAAATCACAATTATCTACAATGTGTAAAACATAATTTGCCAACAGTTGACAATTCTATAACTAGAGACCTGAAAAATTCGCGTTTTCTTTTAGGAGCAAGCTATAATTTCAGCTACTATAAGTTCGCGTTCATTTTGCAATTGGCTCTCGAATCTTATGAGAGTTCCCGGAAGTCGCTGAGACAATAATAAAACGTAACTAAATTAAGGCCCATATCAACGTGTCATCGAACAGCTAATGAACAGTTATTGTTTGCTTGAATACACAGATGTTCTTGGAGACTAACCTACAGGTCAGTGAACCCGGTCTCTAACTATAACGTAATATATACAGTCAATATTTACAATTGATATTCCTGAACCCTAAATAAGATTTCAGTGGTTACTATCAGTGAAATGTTAATCACAAAAATTCCCGTTAACCATCTACTTCTGACTGATGAACCTGTATAATTCACTAAAAGCCTCTCACAGGCAGGTGAAATTCACTGAGAATGAATGTAAATCACATTTAAAACAGTAGCGTTTAGTCACTGAATGTACTGGTATGGTTTCACTATCTTCAGTTGCTCATTAAACGGAACGACTGAAATTTCACCGAAGTTGCTCATTTCTCACTGATTTTAGTTTAAATGGAAACGCCTAGTCCTACCATACACAAATAGGCCATACGTGGCAATCAAACTTGTCAAGTTGGAGGAGAACATTAAAAAAAAAAAAAAAAAAAACTTCTCCAGAAACACATTTGCGAGAACTAGGAGATGAATGAAAAGCTAACGTTTTGTAAGCATCTTTGTATTGGCTTAACGAAGAAGATAAGAGTGAAATTGGGGACATTCCAGAGAGAATGAAATTTTTTCGACATTAACAGCAGAAAAAAATATATTTATACACACATATATGTATATGTGTGTATATATATATAGCAATTTAATGTTTAAATGTGATTCGCAAATAACGACTAGCTACCTAAAATTTAAAATAAATACTGTGCATTGCAACAAACAATGTTTTAATATTAACCGTGTAATGATCCAAATTCGCCATTTACTTGCACCAAACAGTTACAGAAGTTGTTGGTTTTTACTTAAAAAGGTTATAGAGTGTGATTTTCTCCAATAAAGTAAGTAAACAGTAACTTTACGTAAATGTACATAATTTTTATTTTATGTTTTTTTGTTGATTTATATGACGCATTAATATAACACCTAGTATTCCTAAATAACTCCCTTTCTCACAAAAAAATCTTTAATTTGTGTAGTAACTGTCACTCAAAGCTTGAATATCTTGTTCTAGAAATGTTTTATTAACTCCAGAAATAATCTTTCTTTTAAGTTTTGATAGTTCATTCCACATATACCAATGTACTGTCCACACTCGTAATAATTATTTCGACGCCCCAAGCTCTAGTCGCCGTATTGTCTTTTTGCCGCTAACTGCCATCGTCATTACTTTCCCGACATTTACCACGAGCAGATTAAGCACCAAATAGTCACTGCCCTATCGGCCGCCGCAAGCTAGCTCTGTTTTTACCCTGCACTATTGCATTCAGTTCAGTATCCCAGCTAAGCTATAACACCGAGCTACAACGAAGGTTCCGTGTGTTGAAATTATTTCCCATAATTGCATGGGAGCATGCACTTGAAGGGCGCCTCAACGGTATTGGCTGAGCGTAAGTTACTTCCCAGCTGGCCAGGCAGACGTCACAGAGAGAGGAGGCAGTTCCTCGTGTCGCCAAGGAAGGAGGTAGGACAGACTCGCGGTTGGGCCTTGTTTCGTAACAGTAAGAGTACCTTATTCTAAAACATTGTTTATGATAAAAAAAGTAATTTTCCTCGGATTGTGGTTGTGATAGAAATTTAATGCGTAGTGATTACCCTTAACCTAGCCACAGTGTTTTCTGTACTGTAAGCAAGCAAAATTCGGAGAAGGCAATAGGTAACCTACTAATAAATTATATGAAGTAAAATTGTGAGACTGAAGTTAAGCCCACGATACACATGTTATAACTGCAGAAAATACGCTTTTCTTAAATATGTTACGGGTGCTCGGTACGGTATGCTAAACAGTGAGAAACATGTGTACCGTTACTGATCATTATTGAGAGAACGAATTAAGTTAAAGTATATCGTTTTCGGAAGTAGGTGTCGTAAAGTCTTTTAACTTTTTAAAGAAAAAATCTGGAAAATAAGTTTTTTTTTATTAATTTAGTTAATTGTAGTAGAGTAATGTAACATGAATAACACATAAGACCATGTCTTAGACTTGTACCTTAACATGCGCTATAGCATGTTGCAATCTGAACATTTCTGGAATAATTATTATCCTGTAAACCCGTAATTAAAATTAAATAATTTCAATGTTTTACCCGACGAAAACAGGACATCTACTTGTGGAGATATGCTGCTTCTATCCCCAGTACCTTGGGTGAACGCGGAGCAGGTATGAGAGGATAAGGACGTGGCAACTCATGTTACCTAAAACTGACAGGTATTATCTGCAGAGCCCGATCTATCAGCTAGAGTCCGATTCTCACGTAAATGCCTTCAGTCGGGCGGTAAAGACGAGTGAGGTGTCATTTTACTTTTATTTATTTATTTTATTCGACTTATTTTTACATGTGGCGAAGTTAAGGTAAGTTTGCCTTCTCTACCACTTAACCACAGTGACCACTTTTAATATCATCAAATAAAGTACATTATTCAATTAGCAAAGAACAGTCTCTAAAAATTACAAAACATAAAATACATGGGGAAACACAAATGAGAAAAAAAAAAAAAGGAAAAGAAAACATTACAGAAGTCGTTCACAATTCAATCACTCACACATTCACACCAAATTAATGAAAGTGAAATCATCCACTGTTCACTCTGCTCTATCAAAATCAGCGTTCATACTTTTTAAAATAGCTCTTTTAAATGTAGGTTGAGACAACATTTGTTTTAGATGTTCCTCCAGTGCATTCCAGACGCGTGCTGCAGAAACTGTAAACGATTTCGAATAAGCACTGAGTACGATGCTCAGGTGTGAGCAGGGACAGAGTGGCTTTCAAGCGGATACCAATTTTATGACGGGATAGTAATTCAAATTTAGTTGTTAAATAGGAAGGAGATTTAGAATATAAAACCTTTCTTAGGAGAATGAGGCAACGTAATTTACGCATATTTCCCAGTCGTTGCCAGGACAAATTTTTATGAAATTGTGAGATATGATTACGTATTTTTAAGGTTAAAAATATAACGTACACGTGTATTTTGAATCATCTGCAATCTAGTGGCTTGTTTGTCACTGACGTCCTGTATACCACGTCACAGTAGTCAAACAACGTAAGAATTAGTGCCTGGAGAAGGTATTTTTTAATGCGCAAGAGGAGTTGATTTTTTCAGGCGTTTTAGCGAGTGAAGGGTTGCCAGCGCCTTCCTTCATATGCTAGCTACGTGGAGAGACCAATTTAAAGTGCTGCTCAAAATTAATTCTAGGTTTTTCACTGAGGATGTCAACTCGATTTTCACATCCTCAGCACTAATTTTTGGAAAATCGACAGTAACCGTTTAATATATATTATTACTTCTCCTTTAAAACGATTTTGAAGCTACCGATTTAGATTTCCGTGTTAGCATATTCGTAACCTACACAAAATACTGAATAAAATGGAATTCACTCATCTTTACTACTCGACTGAAGGCATTCTTTTACTCAGCTGATAGACTAACAAGCTTGTTCCCTTTTCTCAATTGGTTCATTACAATATTATGTTTCGAACGATCTATGTTTTGAAGATACTTCTAATGAAAATCGCGTATAAGTTATATAATAAAATCAAAACAGCTCGGTATTTATTTTTCAATACACCAGTAAGTAAGCATTTTAGAATTAAATCATTATAATAATAGCTAGCATAAGAGCAAATTCCAATTCCAGAAACCGAAAATACACTGCCGTCCTTGTAAATGTATAAAATTGTTACTTTCGCAATTAAAAATATCAAATTTTTCATAACAGTCTGGAGTTCATTAAGGTAAGCACTTAGGACACAACCCCAACCTTATGTAAAACTGCCACAGTATCAGCGAATTTGTATGTAGGTGCAATAGCGTAGTTTTCTTTCGTTTGTTTTATTTTTATATAGTTCAGTTTCAAATATGAGGACGTACAATCCTGCAATAAATAAACTATTCATATTTTCAAACATAACAAGTGTTTCAAAGAATTACATGTATTTTAAAAATTATAAATAAATAAAAGTGGTACAAAAGATAAGTATTAAGGTACGGTTAGCAGTATATTCATTTTTCTCATATCACAGGTCTCTTTATACCCGTCTTCAGGAACCTTTTGAAATCTGAGCTTTTACACTTCCTTCAAGCAGACATTCAGAGACACTGAATACAATGGCGGGAATAGCTTTTCTATATTCGTATTGGTTCGTAAGTTACGCCTAGTGGGAGGTCCACGAATCTCAGGGAAATTCCGGGGTGAAACGCAATTTTCTAAGCAGTTCTGTACCTGAAAACAATAGCCAATTACATAATTTAAATGTTGCAATTGAATTTAATTACCTATTTAACGTTGGATACACAAGTTCCGGCCTAGTGCGCAGGTCACTGACAACGAGGGAAATTGTGTGATAAAAGCACAAATACAAAGCATTTGAGCGAAACTAAATAGAAATTACCTTCATTAATATGTACTTATAAGTACATAAGACGCATAATGTTACCAGTTTCCGAAGTACCAGTGACAAGTTAGTGTGTCAGAGAGGGAGACAACTGTAGTTCACATATTTTCCGCGGACACATAAAGGTTTGTCGAGCAGTATGTACCACGTGAATGCGCTGTAGTTGAATAGACTCTAACAAAACATAGCGATGGCCTCTACACTACTATTCATACTGGCTTGTTGACATTTCGCACTTGCCGAATTAGCGACAAACGGTAACTTTGGACCCCGAAAAAATGTTTCACGTCTTGTGATGACATCGCGCTTTTAGTGTGTTACTAAGGAAGGTATGGAGATTATTTTTCCCGTCTGTTCTAGGTATCTAAAGTTCTTATTTCCAAATGACCCCTTCAGTGCATAATTACCGAATTTTTACAAAGTAGCGATAACTGTACTAAATAACATTAAAATTTTACTGTAACACAATATACAGGCCTCGCTCTCTAGTGTAGCAGTGGTTTCGAAAATATTTTTGTAACGCAAATTAATACATATATCAAAAATTCTTTAGGCAGTTTTAACACTTATATACCAAAGATTTTATATGAATTTTTTGTTGCAATAAACCAAACTGATTTTTAGATTTTTGCCCCCGAAATAGTACATATTTTGTAGTGAAAATAAGCCAAAATGAAGCAAAATAATTTTTTCTCGCAAACGGTACATTATTTTTAAAAAACTGTCTGGCAAAATTGTGTATCGTATGTCTGTACGCGGTCTCAAATTTTTTCAAAGCAATTGGTTTAAAAATATTTGAGTTATTTGCAATTGTTTGAAATAAACTTGAGATCATGGCCTTAAGTGAGTCGAACCCATTAATTTTTAGTAGAAATGATTAATACACGTGAGTCATTTTGGTAGCATATAAAAATATATCTTTCATCTTCATTAATGGCTGAAAAGGAAATCACTGAAAATATATTTGTACAACATTCGTTAACTATATTGCAAATGAGAAAAAATTTATTTGTGTTAAACCAGTGGCAATGTGCATTCGGATCAGTTTAGAGTAAAATAGAGTGAGGGAGGGAACTTCTACTTCAAAATATAACTAATTTTTACCAATGACATATTCAGACAATTCTTGTAACCATTCCTTCGTAGATTGTTGAATGATAAACATAATAAAACGCATTTATCCTAGACAGTAAAAATACGCTTCGGAGTAACACAAATCAGAGCACCTTAGGTGTAAAGTATGTTGTAGGTAGTTCAAATAGTATGGTTTGAACAGTATAGCAACTCCTACAAATATTATTATAAAAAAACGCTACATTAGAATTTATATATATATATATATATATGTATATATATATATATATATATATATATATATATATATATATATACATATATTCTATGGTACATCTGTATACTAATTACCATTCGTGTGATTTTACCAAACAAATATGCAAATGCATTAAAATAAACACAATGAAGCTAATACGTCGTGTAATGTTTCATTTAAAAAAAACTTGCATTTTTTTAAATTGTAAATATAATCACAAACAAAATACTATTGTTTTGTGTGTAGAGCTTTATTTTCTTATCCTGTTAATTTCTAATGCGAAAGAATTAATCGAACTTGCTCATTATCCGCAAATGTTAAAATGTAATGATCTGACTTAAGCATCTTTTATTAAAGGTATAACGTAACTACTGCCATGCCATTAACAAAATCATTTAAGAATAATAATTTATGAAATTAGCATCAGTGCATAAAAATACACGTAGACTTTCATTTTCTTTTGAATATCGCCAACTTTTTTCTGCGACATTATTCATCTAAACGAAGTGTTCAGTTCAACAAAGGTTAATTCTACTACAGGTTAGACAGAAAATACGTTTTCTTATGGGAGAGCTTGGCACAGGGAATATTTCTGTCACTAGTATCACTTCAATCGCTAATGAACCAGATAAATACGAAACCATAGTAAAATGAAATTTTAATAAATTTGAAAATGATAAAAAGTATTTCAACTTAATTTTAAATTGAAAAGAAACCAATTTCGCGTTTTAAATTATCAACTTAATGCAACTTAAAATTCAAGAATGCTCTGCGATTGGTCAGTTTGGTGCACTACCGATACCAGTGCTCAAGCGGCAGAAACTTTCCATGTGACAAACTTATAACATTGATCTTTCTAACCTGTAGTAGGATTAACCTTATTTCAGCTCGGAGGCCGTGTCCGAAACGACAATTTAGGTTACTAAATCAACCACGTGACCAGGTTAGTGCAGTAAATATTTGGGGATTTGGGGTGTAAAATTTACTGAGGTGGAGTAGCACGCAAAATTCCCAAGTATTTCCGTAAATTCGTCGGCTGTTGTTTACTTAAGTTTTATACTCCGCTTTTGAGTTAAAAAACATATACATATCCATTAAAACATTAATAACTTAAATTAAAAGCCCGTAGTGTTATTTTGTATGTAGCAAATAATTTTGTAATGTAGAAATAAATTACGTATTTTCTAAATAAATCAACTCTAAAACAAAATAAATACTATCGTAGAATTCGTAATTTACGATGTGAAAGAAATAGCTAATTAGTTTACATATAATAACGAATAGACAATTTATTCAATAGTGAACAAAAAGACATCGAAATACCAGCAAGTATATAGCTTCCAACTCTGCCACACGCAGCACTGTTTCATAACGTTCGAATCTATCCACTCAAAATTCCCAAACCCTAGATATGCAAAAGCTTCGTTTCGGACACGGCTAGACAGGTAATGGAATTCTTCGTTTGTTGGCCAGACTGTCTGCACTACACCTCCATGTAGCAGCAGTTTGAGAGAAGAGCCGGTTATCGGCACAACAATCTTCGCACGTATCGTGTCACACGTTGCTTGCTCTTGGACTCGCAGTGGAAGAAGTGTCTAACGACCATCCAAGAAAATCTAAAATGTTAACCTAATTTGCTGGATTGCCCTTATCGTGCCCGAAACCCTTAAGTGATGATTCTACGAAAATAAACTTTTATTAGCAGGATGCAGATTCGTTTATTATTTTGTATTATGCGATGTTAACTGATTATGATAATGAAAGGGAACAAAAGCGATGAGAGTGACTATAATTCATTCCGTTTAGTCCTCTACATTTTTTGCTAGCAAATGGTCTTGATGTCACCGTGATACAGTCAATTCAAAAAAGTTAAGACATTTTGACTGTTGAATTTGTTTAAGGGCGCGTGTACACACACGAGCGCGCTTGTGGCCTGTTTATTTTTACACGAGGCCAGTTTTCTGTCTCAAACATACAAACATTCTTTAGCTGATATGAGAAAATTTGAAAACATTTCACTTACTATAATTTCTTTGAAGTTATCACATACTGAATTATTAAATTAAAGGGAAAGTGTTATTCTATAATTACATTCCGCTGCAAGCTCTTCATTTTATAAATATCTGGAAACAAGTAATTCTATAAGAACAAAGTTTTTTTTTGTGTTTATCTAAATCAAATTGAATAAACTTGTTTCTCTGAAGAATTAGTTTGCTTAAAACGTAGGATAGCAAATATAGCTTAAGTTAATTTTTACACTTAATTTTTTTTTCAGTAACGGAAGGAGTGTCGATGCCATTCAACTGTGAGTAATGCACGTGTTTTCGGGCAGCGAAGCTAGCTGACAAGGGTTGGCAGCAGTGACATGATTGGAGAAGAGTGACGGCCGCCATTGTGCGTGCCAGCAGGCCACAGTTCGCACCTCCTGCAGGGCTGCCAACAATGCCTCGCCGTCCCCAGCTGTGCGCTCAGTGCAGCCAATTAGACTCACCTCGCCTTCGTTCTCACCAGCTGGCACGCCTTTTACGTCCTGGGTATATCACGCTTACCAAGACTGCCATCAACCAAGAAACTTTTTTTTTTTTTTTAATTCATGCCGTCACTGGTTTACTTCTAGGCCACACACAGCAAGATCCCAGGTCTTGTACAATATGAATGTGTAAGATGATTGTGAGAAGTATGTTGAGTTTGAAAGAAGACGTTTAACAGCACAAAGACTATCGGTAACGACTATTAGCACTCGGTTAACTTAGCACTTTCGAAATACTTCGAAGTTTTCTTCTCCATGTTGTGTAGATTTTTTTTAAGAAATAATTTCTTGTGTTTGCCAAATTTTACTTAGGCGTATTCAGATCAAAATAATGATTTTTACTGGTATTTTTTTTTTACATTTCGTTGTTAAATTGCTGTATTGTATATTTTCTTTTACAAAAGTCAGCGTTCTCGTAACTTTACGCAATCAAATTAGTATACTATTTTACGTAGTTCATACATGCTTACATTTCTGTACTCAGCATATTTGTATTACGTGGTACTAAATCAATTGTATAATTCTACCACTAGATTTCACCCAATATCTAAGCAGTGTTTCTGGTTTAAAACTAAAACTAAAAAAAAAAGTGTTATTCTTAGTTAAATTGTTACCAATGATGCCACAGCG
Source organism: Medauroidea extradentata (assembly GCA_003012365.1). NCBI lineage: Eukaryota > Metazoa > Arthropoda > Insecta > Phasmatodea > Phasmatidae > Medauroidea > Medauroidea extradentata. Next base: position 77,822 of record PNEQ01113669.1, read on the forward strand.
TCTCAAGTCCGATCCAAAACCATGCAAATTTTTATATTGTTATAAAATGATTTATAAAGATTATTTTGTTTATGTATGTACGTATCAAATAATGTCAATTTTAAAAATTTCTTATTTATTTTTTAGTTTAATTTCTATTGTTTGAGAAGTATCAAACATGTTATGTGGAGTTGTTTAAGGTAGGAATTATTTTGCTTAGTTCACCTTTACAGAAAAAAAAAAAAAAATCCAGAACTACGGAAGTAGTAACGAAACAAAGAAAAGATGAAAAGGCAAATTGAATTTCCTTGGCTTTCAAGCGTAATAAGCTTTGTCACGTCTTTGAAAAGTACTGTCTCACAACTCCGCAGACATTTTAGCCTTTGGATTGAGTGGGATTTCGAATAAGATATTCTAAAGCTGAGATTAAGTTACCAGCCAAATCCTAGAGATAAATAACATATATGTTGTTATAACAGGGCCCATATAAAATCAGAGAGTAACACCGCAAAAACACTTCCATCACTCACACTGATATACCAACAATGTATTAATTAATCCACGTAGATGCACGCTGCAAGGTATACAAGAAAACAGTCAGTGTTGTTGATAACTTCGGTTTAGTAATGTTCAGCCTTTAAAAATACAGGACCCACATCTGTATTCTACTACTATAGTCAAAAGAACGGAATGTGATTTTTAGGACACTGTGCTCTTTAAGGGGCCCGCCTACATAGCGCCTTAGCGGCCGTTCGACCTCACGGACGTGGAGTTTTCCCCTACAAAAGCGGGATTGGGTCAACCCCTGTGTGGAGGAGGTTGTTTCTCGCTCTCTCTGTTGTCCTCTCGGCTCGGACTCGCGAATCCTTCAATTTTCCACAACACTGGCTGCATATTTGCGCAGGACACATATTACAAGAACAAGATTTCCTCAAAATGTTCAGTTGTTACAAGGTACAAACAGTCACGGGATCAAAAGCTAAAGGATAGATCTACTAAGGTTAAATGGTTTTAAGTAAAAATAACAAAAAATTACGTGTCATTACACAAGCCGGAAAAGGCACTAATTTGGAATGTTAAGGCCCTTTTTTCTAATTACTTAAGAAACTGATAGAACTGAAACCATTTACCCTTAGTGTGAGGTACCTTAATATATTTTACATGTCAAACATACAATCTCACGACCAATATTTTCTGTGAGAAAACGATTCTCCTGAATCTCTACATCACAACTTTCATGGCAGGTAGGCGGACCCCTTAAGCGGCCTCCTTAGATAGGCTGCGTTTTTATGTGAGGCAAGAGCGGTAAGGATGTCATTAACCGGCGTATGTAATGCATTATCGCCTCTTCAGATGGCGTGCAGTGCTTTACTATTATTATTTTTCCTATGGGACTTAAAGCGGTGACCACATTATTTTAGTGTGGACAGCGTAGTTGAAAGTCGTACGCTTCTTTCTATAGTTGTGTTATTCGAATCCGGTTGTTATTTTTCCAGATATGGCAGTCACTCTGGAAATGCCCTTCTTAGCCATTTTGAGGGGTCCGAAAATTATGTTTCTAATAAAAGTGCCGAATTTTTAAAAATACAATGACATTGTTAGTAGTGTGTGCTCTTTTCGTACACATACAAATATGATGCGCGTTAAATGGTTTCGTCAAAAAAATAACAGTCGTAATTCACTGCAAGCCATTTGAAGCACAGGAACTACGCGAGTTTTTGAAGTCATATGTGGGAATACAACAGACGCAGTTGAGACGTTGGATATCTTGAAACTTTAAAGAGATTTTGATCAGCACTCAAAATCTATGTCTTTAGCGCTGGTGAGGGGTGAGTATGGAGCAGCGCTGGAATGAAGAGAGTTTATATGAATTTGTGATGCAATGTTGCTGAACGGGAACATCATCTCAGTCAAATATGTAAAGTCTCAAACTGGAAATAAAGTCTGATTGTCAGTAGTGACAAGTCAACTCCCGAATTCTTTTTTATATGTGACCATTTTTTGTACAGCCTTAAGTCAAATATAAAAACTACTATAACTTATACACTACATAGTCAATATTGAAGTCACTGTCTTCTAGTGTGATGGATTTTTGCCTTCGCATTTTCCTACTCTGTCATTACTTCGTTACATAATTTGTAATTTCGTTAGTTCAGAAAAAAATAAATAAAATTGTCTGAATTCAACTTACAGATTGTGTCGCTTTCGTTTTTATATCTCCGAAGATTGAGCCCTGCAGCGAGGATAATCTGTACTCATTGATCCAAGGGCAGAGTCGTAAAGCATTTATTCATGAGCTAAAGGTGGTAGCACTGTCATTTATTTCTACGTGATAATTTCATTCTCATTTTGCATGCATATTAGGCCACAGATACTACAATTTCACATCTCACCAGACACTTGGTTGAATTATAGGGAACTTATCTCGCTGTTGAAACATAAACACGTCGATAATTGCTATGCACCACGGGAGAAATCAACGATACTAGAATAAAGAACCGGTTGTCGCTCAGATAGACGTTCACACAGTCTCGCCTCCGTAAGTTGTTTGGACATCGTGTCAGATCACTGCGAACTAATAACGAAAACATTCGCAAGTTTACCAGCACATAGGCTAGATTTCACATACTAAAAGCTGCAGACTACTAATTGGTTGTTTGCTGACAAAGTGGCAGACCACGTGAGTGTGCCAGTTATTTTTTACTGTACGGGACCGACATTTCCGCGAAAAAGAATTTTTCTTTTTTTATGTCTTGTTTACTTCTGCAGCTCTGCTTCATTAATCATTGCTAATGATTGAATGTTTTTAACTTTAAATCTTGGAGTTATGATACCTGCAAATCACAGACGCATGGTGTCGCAGGAACCTTGCCATGATTTGCACAGTCAAGTGAGAGATGCCTCTGCCCAAATACTCACTGCCAATAGCCATACAGCAGATTTACATTAGTGAACGTAAGACATTGAAACAAGTTGCTGCAAAACGCTTTTCCCATAATTTCCTGTCCCTATTTATTGCTTGTTGAGTTCCTCATAGCTTCCACGCAATTCTCAAATAAGTCTTTTGACAATAGCGCAGGTATAAAATCTGTAAAACCGTACAGATCTTTTAATTCTTGCCTGTACCGCGAATTTTCAGCCCCCTTCCCCTCATACACCATTATCCATTATTTTAACGTGTTTTTTTTACGTATTACGAAAAAAAAAAAAAGAGAGAAACTGAACTGGGTTATTTTTTAAGTCTGACAAGAACACAACATTTGTTGTTGTTTTTTCCTCCTAGATTCGAAAAGCGTTATTTGAAAGGAGAGTTAGATAAGTAAATATTTCTGTCTGATTATGAAACTAATCCACATTTACCACCTAAAATGAAACAATGGTTTAGACAGTATTCGAACTAAAATTTCAAACCTGGTCTAGTACTAAGTCTTAGGGTGGAATTCATAGTGATGATATAAACAATGCTTAAAATAAGTTTTACTTATATTCATACTTAAGTGTGATTTGCAATTCATAGTGCCAGAAATTAATAATGCTTTTTGTGACAGCTTCAAGCAATGCTTCATAAAGTTTACTTCAAATAAGTACTGCTTAGCATACATTCACAGACAGAAAATAAGTTATACTTTTTTCAAAACTATTCACGATTAAATAAGCATTGCTTATCCACGTATGTATGTAGAACCTTAGCAAGTGTACTCTCTTGGTGACTTATGTACTGTTATTGTGTAGGGAACAGGTTATGTAATGTATTCCTACCTTTACATCGGTATTTTATTCTATACATATACCTACTTAAAACTCAAACGTGTTTAAAAGAAAATGGAAATGCCTAAAACATAAATGAAACAAAACGGAAAAATAAAAATTCAACAAACCTAGTTATAAAAACATATTCTCATTTATTACAATATTTTTTTTCAAATACTGTCATTGTGTTTTGGTATCTGAATAGGAATAACGTTTTTTTTTAGTGAATTCTGCTTTAAAAGTACTCGCCGTTACGTTACATTTACATTTTGTATGGAAAAAGTAGAGGATAGAAAATATTTAATTAAATTCCACGTACAACATTTTTTAATGTAGGCCTACCTAGACCTAATGAACATTAAACACCGTAAAGCGTGTAACTGCAATATTTTCGGAAATATTAAGTTACTAAGAGAACATGTACATGAAGAAATTGTGGTTTAAAATGTAGTTTTACTTAGTGAAGTAGACATTTATGAATTAATTTTCGAATTACGTACTAATGCTTGAAGAATAAGCATTGCTTCATTAAAAACAACTTATTTACCAAACAATTAATTCCACCCTTAGAAGTTCTATCAATCCGTGACTCGCATCCCTGATAAGACGTTAATTTACATCCTAGAAGGGCCTAATTTTCTAATTTATAATACAACGTGACGATAGAAATAATTAATTACTTTATGAAAAACTGCGTAGTCTAAGCAACCGCGATTTACCCTCCTAACCAACAGCCCACTTAAATCTCTTCGCTAACGTAGTAAGTCATAATTTAGTAAGAGGAAGTAGTAATAGTAATTTATTCCAGATGTAAGAGTGGCCTGTCTTCAAGGGGTAATTACAAATAGAAGTATAATTACAACAACCTAGTTTACATAGAGAACGCGTGTGTTTTTATTTATGAAAATGAGGTATTCTCACGACCTCCGGGCGAGGAAAAACTGAAGACTGTATATCATTTGTGTTTTTATAGCGGTCATTTGCTTTCGTATTAAGTGCCTTTCCTGACACACAAAAAACTACTAGTTTACCGTCGGAAAATGGTGCCAACGGGAAGGCACTGTTACAAATTACCATGTAGCTTTGGAGCTACATCAATGGGATATTTCCTTTCGGCCTATTCATAGAACTATGATGTGACTACATTAAGAGTGCGTAGTAGATAGATAAACGCTGAAAACATCAATTCATTTCTACGCTTGTTTCGGAGCCAGTATGGATAAAATACTCAATGATAATCCTAGATAATGGTGTTTGCCAACTAAATGAGTAAATATTTATCCAGAATTTCTAATTCGTTACGTGTGATCTCTTGCGCCGCAGTTAAAAGCACGAGGTTCCGGCGTCAGAGATTGTGCCTCAGAAGTTTCTAACTCTGGAAACCATTTTGTTTAAAACGTTGTCTAAAACTATTGTCTAGGATTGCTATTGTTTAATTTTCGCAAATTTGCTTCAAGAAACCTGGGGGTGGAATTAACGTCTCTTTCAATAAATTGACTTGTATATTTTTATTTGTTTTGTTCTTATTCGTGTAATTTGTTGTAAAATATAATTTGCATTGTTATAAAAATGGGTAATTAATTATGTATAAATTACAACTGTTTCATTTTGTGATAATGTGATTCATTGCCAACAAATAATGAAGTTATTCAACACTGAATACAAAACGTCCACAGCTAAACGACACCGATGTAACAAACCGCATTAACTATGACAAAGGGTTAATGACTCAGCACAGCATTGTGCCAAGATTGTTGTGGCCACGTCACATTGTAAATTTGCGACGTTGCTGCACTGTGCCAGTATGTGCATGTTATGTGCTTTGAACGTTCAGGCAACGTTGAAACGTCCAGGGCAGGTAGTGTTACAGGACGAGGTTTCGTACACGTGTACTTGACATTCTACGTGACGTCACATGACAAGTTACACTCTTTGGTGTTGCACACTTGTACACGCAACTTGTTGAGTGACACAACTAGATATGTTACTACTGTAAATTTCAATGTAAGTATGTGTTATGTTCAAGACCGCATTCCTATTAGGCCCACTAACCCCGGGACTAGAAGGTTACATTTTAGGCCTGTCACACAGGGAAAAACATGCGAATTAAATGTTTATCGTTGTGAATTTGTTTATAACTGTTGGCTAGAATAAAGTTACCAACAGTTCTGTAATAAATCCAAGCGAAGGAACTTGTAAGTGTTATGGCTCGGCATCAATCGACATATTGAATTATTTTATATTTCACTCTTATGAAATTCTGAGAAGAAAAATTTGAAATTTGTTACTATATTATAAATTCTATTTACCTTGTGATACAATTAAAGAATCGCATTTGAACTTTTAACATATATTTAAGACGTAATCAGACGAGTAATTTTTTTTATATTCTTAATTTGCTCGACTGATTACGACTTAAGTATACGTTAAAAGTTCAACTGCGATGCTTTTATTGTATCACAAGGTAAATATAATTTATAATATAGTAACAAATTTCAAATTTTTCTTCTCAGAATTTCATAAGAGCGAAAAATAAAATAATTCAACATAGCGACTGATGCCGAGCCTTAAGGCATCAATCACTTCAGTACAGTTTATATACATACCTATATACACTGTGTATCGGGTTTTCAAGGTTTTCTCCTAAAGTAGCTGAAGATTTAGAGTAGTTTTCCAGTTTAATAGCGTGTTCCAGGTTATTTAAGTTTTCAGAGTGGGTGATTTGCTATTGTACACGACACTTGCATTAGCGTCAATACAGCCGTTTACAAATCTTGAGTGCAAAGTGGTTGAATCGTAACAGCGTCCCTTGACTATTTGCTGTAAATTGTGGTATAATACGTAAATAAGGAAAAATTTGAAAATGTATGAGGTAAGACGGAGTGGCAATTATCCTACAGGCAGTACTGCCGAAAATCCGTCCCCGCTTATGTACTATAAAACGTAGTGACGAGCGTAGCACTTTGTAACGTTGTAGAATTTTCCCTATGACACCCAGATAACAAAAACATATGACCAGGTCATTAATGACCCTGGCAAGCACGAGGAGCAGTCAACTCAGTGGACTCTTATCTGGGAGAGGAGAGGGTTCTATTCCCAGCCCGGTCATCCTACATACAGTATCCTGCAAATGCTGAAATGTTTCATCAATGCAGGACGTGGCTGTATTCTTACTTTACCTAATCATTTGGCTATGAGCTACTAGCAACAATTTATTCAGTTTCTAATTACATCTTCTTCTATGAGACGCTAACCCTACACTAAAAATTAGTTAATAAATTTGGCATACGTGTGTATTAGCAGCACTAAGAAAGTAGGTATTGTAGAATTGTTTCCTAGACATCCATGGTAGCACTCCTAAACATTTTTAGAAAATAGTGAAAGGTATGCTAAATTTAACAGACTTGTATTGTAAAAAAAATGTAAAAGTTTGCATATTTACTATGCGGAATAATGGTAACTGACTCACATTGCATTTAGGTTAATTATTTCCTAGAAATTTTAGGAAGTGTTTTACAGTGTATACCAATTTATATAAAAAAAAATCCGTAACAGTAGTAAACAACTTCATCAATAGCTACACATTGCTGGAAAATTTTCATACTTCAGTCTGTAAATATGCGAACCTTGAGCGTTGTAAGTTTGCAAGATGTATTTTCAAAATTAATACACGTTAACATTGACATACACACCAACATAATATACAAAATTTGCACCCTTTAGGATAACTAATAATATAAGTTTATATTCAATTTCACTGCAGGGGGTAAGAGAAGCTACGCCCCTTGCGCTGACCTACTTATCGCCCCTTGTACTCTGGTTCCCACACAAATTCAAGGCTATGAATTAGCTCTCGTCCTACATTTTCAACTTTCTATTTCCTTCGCCGTAAAGGGTTAAATATCCGTCACACATTTCAAAAACTCCTCTGAAACCCTTCGCCTCTGGCCAGTATGCAAAACTAAATTTAAAATAAATGATATGGAACAAAATTTTGCGATTGGGCAAGATGAAACACACGATTCTGAGTACAATGAAATTTCAACGGGCTGTCTACGATAATTCTATCACATTTTGTGGTATTTACATTGAAAATTACATCTAATCAATATGAATGGCAAAGAGGCATATTACAAGTCTAACAACTTACTCGAATGATTGCACTAGGGGATAGAGGCGTGTGTGAGACGAACACACTCGTGGCAGATGGGAGTAACAAATGGCAAGGTGTATATAAATCAGCGGGTGTGCAGTGGAAGAAGACAAGCATGTACGAACAGAGCGGCTGATGGCGACGCGCGACAGTCGCTCATGGCCATATACATTCATTTAGCGACGAGAAGAAGTGATGTGCGCGCCGCGGGAGGGCAGCGCGCGAGAAACCGAGAAGAATGAGATACAAATATGGAAATATCGTTTGCCATTTGCGTTGCCTGGGGCTGTGCAGTCTTGGAGTTCCAGCTTGGATGATCCAGTAGGCCTGTTGTACATCACAGCTGACTAGAGATTCCCAAGGTTGGTGCTCTACGCATCTGTGCTCGTTGCCTCCAGTTGCGTCCAGGAGCCAGGCAAAAACAGTGCATTGTGTTCATGTAACAAATTTACTTAGTTAAACTATTAACACTGACTGACAGCTACACCGGTCGGTCTACAAACATGTCATTTTGCACAGAAGTTCCTTAACGTACGTGAGCACTAAAAAAAGGCAAATTCTTTTCCTAAGTGTGTTTAGCAAGTGACGAAAATTTGTATGAGTGTTTGTCATGTTCGATGTTAAAATATAGAAATTGGTGTTTAGGCTTTTGTTTATAAATAAAAGGCAGTTGTACTATATTTCTTGAAAATTCATCCCCTGAAGAAGTAAAATAAGAGAATATATTGTGCATGGAAAGTACGTCATTTTTTAAGTTAGAAACATGGAATTTGGTATTTAGGCTTGTGAATGACTTCGAAAGCAAGTACCTAATGAAAATAGGTTTTCAGTGATTTAAGGATTGATTTATTAAAAGGAAAAATATTTGGGACTCAATAAAAATCATGCCTAAGAGTAGCTATGGACTGACAGTACTGTGAATTGAGGAAGTGTTATGTGTGTTTTTTAGTGAGGAAACGGGGTAAACGGGGTGTTGGGGCAGAACAGGGTATCCAGAAAATGTGAAGAAATTGTAAGTTGTGCGTACGCCCCCGAATGATTCTACAAAAAAAAATGGGGGGAACGGGAGGGGGTAAAACGGAGAATAGAGACAGAACAGGGTACTCAAAAAATTTCATTAAAAAAATTTAGGAGAGTTATGCGTGCTTCCTCAAAGGTTTCTGCCAAAAAAAGTTATACTTAAGGTGGAAAAGGGCAAAATTGGGTAGAGAGGCAGAACGAGGTACCCAAAAAATTAAGTGAAACAATTTTCTTTTTCAAAATGTTTTTAAAACTATCATTAACGAAACTTAACATAATTTTGCACAATTTAGCACTTTCACAAAACATTTTTGTTTAATAAATACTTTCGCTTTAAATTGAAAGCCCTGCGAACGAAGTCGTAGGTAGCGGCTAGTGTAGCAGTAATATCATAAACGTTGATACAGCGAGTGATAACATCAGCCATTGCTGACTTGCCGCTCTCCTCGCCTCTCCCACGAGCAAGACTCTTGCCCAATGAAAGTGCTGTAATTTATGTCGGCGACTAGTCTCTAGCCTGAACATAATTTTAAGCTGTGGTTCAGTTTTGTAGGGTTCTAATAGTGATGTAATATGTGCCGCATATAAAGAAAACTCTTAAATGTCTGTGTAGTATGCGGTTTACAATGTACTTCATGCACCAGCAAGGCGCAGCGCTTAAGGAGGCTGTTTGTGTGTGTGTAACATGATCGATGGAGTTATAAGGGTGCCGCTGATCTACGTATATAATGCACTGTCAACTGTACACACACGCCTCTCAACTGGCCCGCAGTGTATGCTTTTATAATTTTTCCAATGAAACTTTTGGCGCGCTAATATAATATTATTTGTGGCAAGTATGGTTTAAAGTCCAGTATATGCTTCTGTACATATGTTTTAGAATCCGGTTAATATGCTTTATTCCCAGGTATGGCAGTCTGAAACGGCCGTTTTTAGCCACTTTTAAAGGCTCTAAAAACGTGTTTCTAATAATCTTTGTGACGTATTTTAAAGTGTGTGTTATTTTCGTAAGTATGCAAATGTAATGAATATTAAGTATTTGTCAAAAAACGAATAAACGCATCTCGCTACAACTCAAGTAAAGTGTGGTTGGGAAGCCCTTTTACAGGCGAAAGGGTATAATAATTTTTTAGGTGCGTAAATAATGATAAATAACAAAAACCAAACAAACTATTTTAAGATAACGACCAGCTTCGTCTCCTCACTGTGCCATTTTATGCTCTTAAATATGAGTCAATGAAGCAAGATGAGGGTTATTATTACTTTTTTGCAGAGTAGATGGAACCGCTTTTTACCCAACTTGAAGAAAAGTCGATTTCATGTGTAACTCAGTTAAATTTTGTCAGTATGAATAAATTATCGTCGGGAAAACATCTGTGTACTCGAGAAAAAATTGAGAATCACTTAGAGAAATTCGGGATATTTTTAGATATTTTCCAGAATTTTTTTCAACACACTCTCGCCCAATATCAAAAGCAATTACAACATCGGAATCCAAAATGGCTGCAGTACAACGAAACAATGAAGATCCAGAAAGTGACAGTAAATTCTCAATTTTCAAGCATACTCCTGTGTCTCAGAACCAACCACATCTGCCCTAACTAATTATGTTTTTGTTCTAGAATGGCCTTCCAACATGTTTGCAGTTTAAATACATCCAATCGAACCGTGCAACTATGCACTTTCATCGGAATTCTGTTGTATAACCGGTCACGCCTATTTCATCTCCAAAATTACTAGCCCGAATAGTCTAAAGGTCTACATTTGTTCTATCCTCGTTGACCACTGAACCGTATTGGTTGTAAGAAGCTCCTAATAAAAACTGAAAACTAGCTGAATTATTTCAACACTGTAATCATTTCGAGACGGGTCGTTCCCGCTTCTGATGCAAATAGTGGCGAGGTCTATGTACCGGATGTACTTTGCAGCGTTTGAGATGCGGTGACAGTGATGCGAATAGGTTTGATGAGAACCGAATAGTCTCTATTTGCGGTGTGATGAACTGACGTGCAGTGTTTTCCAACTAGTCATTTTCCTATGGAATATAGAGCGGTGACCCTACAGTTTCGTTTGTGTATAGTTAGTAACGTCCAAGGAATGCTTCCAGTTTTGGGTTTTACGAGTCTACGTGGTATTTTAGGAGTTAACAGCGCTTTGAAAAGCAGTTTTTAGCTATTTTAAGAGGTCTTAAAGTCATGTATCTAATAAACATAATGCATTATTTAAATTATAGAAGCGTAGTATGTAGTATGTTATTTTCATACATAAACGTAGCGGATTCGCAGTGAAAATAATAGGCGTGACAGACTACAACAGCGTTCATGTTCCAAGTACGTATTACATAGGCCTCTTAAGTTAACCTCGCGTTTAACATGTATTCTCTTTGGAGAAAACTAATGAATTCGTGTGTGGTTGGTCTTGCTGAATCGAACTTCATTCGTGACATACTATACGTTACACGTTACTGCCACTGTTCATTCTAAACCATCAGGTAATTATTAAGGTAGGTTGTAAGAAACTAAACAACTGCGCATAGTTATCAACAAGAGTCTATTTTCGTAAACACATTAACACGTAAGATATGTCAAAAAAATCTTCAGTATTTTGTTATACTCTCAACTCCATTCGCCCATTCGATTACGATCCTGATAAAGTTCTTAAATGTAATTGTTTAAACATGTATCATAATAATCACTAAATTTAAACAGTATGCCACTTCAATTTGTAAGAAAATATTACTGCTCTGTCGACCAGTTTGTCACTCTTTGCCTCCAAAGATCAAATTTGTTCACAAAAACGATTTTGATTGGTGCAGCCAAGAATTGAAGTGACATACAAACAGTTGACAATCCGCATAATTGGTGCTGAGATTATGTCATAGGATGTTTGAAATTCGCGTTTCGTCTCACAACTACTGAACGTGTTCTAGAAATTTTTATCTACGAGAAGAAAATATTCTTCATGTGAGGTTCATATGAAACATTTAATGTGTCATGGTCATTGTTAACTTTTCTGAAGTCCTCCAAAGTGACTTAAAACGACTGCCGGACTACAATTTCTCAATAAATGCTGTCTGAATACAAACGAAACTACAATATACTCCTCTAAAAAAATGTTCTTCATACTTTCCACTGATGAAATAATCCTGTAAAGAAATGTTCTTTATACTTTCCACCGATAGAATTAAATGGTCATCGGTTTAGGAACCGCAGCAAAAGCAACACGACATAAAGTCTCGACGCCACAGAGCACTTCATGCATAAAGACGAAGGGGCACTTGGTTTTTGTGTTCTAGTTTTCTTTATCCTTTTTTCTCCTGTGTACCGGGCGTGAGAAATAACTCCAGGTGCTCGTAATTCTCTGAAACTAATCGCCAGTCTTTCCCTGAAATGTAAGTTCTCTTCGTACATTAGGACGTTGAGTGCATGTTTGATAGACGTATAAAACCAAATTTCATTTTAAATCACTGTATCAGAGATCTACAACTAAATCAGAAGGATTTATAAATACAGGATGTTCAGGAATGAGTGGTCGTAAATCACATGCGGGTAGACAACGTGAAACGTAGCATTATTTGTTGGAGAACATTTGTCTGGAAATATAACCCTGCAAAAGTGCAGGGACAAACACAAGTGCGCAAATTTGAATAGCGCGCGCTCCGAGGCGCCGGTCCAGTGGCTGAGATGGTGCGCAATAGCAGCCAAATTAAAAAACAAAATAACGAACAAACGTTCCTCAAAACGTGGCGTTCTTACAGTTTGCCTGCTACCGACGTCAACCATTCGTGGAATCAGACTCCCAGTCTCACGCAGCTTCTGGTCAATACGTATGAACATACTTCTGTCTGGTACACATCTGTTAGCATAGCGCTCTTGGTAAACGCAGAATGCTTCTGCTACATTTCCTCTAGCCTCTCCACACATCAAGTTCATATCAGTCATGCCTGCGTATGTCCATTGTGGCATGCTGTTAATGTTCACGAAATCCGTTATCGCAATACCGCGCGCATTCAACTGTCATCCGCCGACTCTGCACTAATCATACAAAACGAAACACATCAACGAACTACAAGTAAACATTGACTACTGTGCTGTATAACGGCCTGTAGGTTGTATCTGTCTATGTATGTGACCCTCCTCTCTTCATCATCACCTAGTACTTGATTGTACTGCAATGACGCACCATCTCAGCCACTGGGCACTTGTGTTTGTCCCTGCACTTTTGCAGTGTTCTATTTCCAGACAAATGTTATCCAACAAATAATGTTTCTTTTCACGTTGTCTACCACCCATGTGATTTACGACTATTCATTCCCGAACAGCCTGTATATATTCAAGTATATAGAGAACAGTATCACATTAGCAGGATACTGACAAATTGATACACTATGGTTAGATCTGCAATTCGATATTTTTTTATAACTGTCTAAGGATCCTCCAGCAGGTGTCAAATAAATTGTAGACCAATTACGACATTCAAACCAATATATGGTACATATGATTGGGCTCTATCTTGTAATTGAAGTGAACCGCGAATTATCCGTACCTTTTAGTGTGTATGCGAAGGAAACTTAGTGATGCCCAAACAATGTGACTCCACTATGTGAACAGCAGGAGAAATAAAAGCGGGAAAGTAAACTTGTGCACAGCCTCCAAGCACTGACATCATGCACCTTCAAGCGAGCGGAGAATCTTGTAGTGCGTCCCTCAGCGACGATCTAGTCTCTGGTGGCCTTGACAGCTAAGGCGGCCGGCTCTCGTGGCTCCGGTGACGGTTCTAGCCCAAACCTCGTAATGACTTACAATTTACGAGCACCGAGTCTATAATCACGTGGTTTCAAACCGGCTGTAATCTGGAGACCTCGACGCCTTTTAACCTTTTCCTTGTATCAATGTGCGACTGCGTATGAGCGCTTCGTAAGTACTTCCCCCTCGTGACGTCACGACCTGGCATTATGACGGCAGCTGTACGGTGAGGGTTCGAGTCCTAGCAACACTGACACAACACGGAGCGATAGGCATGAAGAACCGTTTTGATGCCAGCGAGTTCGGTCGTTCATCGACGTGAGGCTGGCTATAAATCATTTTCCAGGTACAGTTCCTTCTTCATTAACAGCACTCTGCAACTAAAAATTCGTAGTTTCATGACTGCACCAAACACTTTCCAACTCGCACACATTAAATAAAGTAATTTCCCCTTGATAAAATATTTCTCAGTTTCATAGTTTTCATATAAGCACATGTCAAAGAATCGATTTGACTGTTTTCGCTACTTATTATTCAAAGCAAAAACTACTTAAACTGTGCGAATGAAATACCTTTGAGTGAAAGTAAATGTATTAAGCTGCAGAATGACACCTTTGTAATTTCAAGCAAAAATTGTTTATATTAAAAAAACATTCTTTAGTGTACCTTAATTTTTTTCGTATCTTTGAGAACCTGTATTTCTTAAGATTAATTTTTAAAATAAATAACAAAAGTATCATTCTACACCTTAATACATGTACATTCACTAAAAGTTATTTCATTCGCATCGTTTGAATAGTTTTTGCTTGGAATAAGTAGGGAAAACACTCAAATCGCTACTTCCACGCGCGCTTGTACGAAAACTATGGAACCGAAACATATTTTTTTTTGTTGGAGATTACTATTAATGTAATGTGTAAGTGTTGGACAATATTTGGTACAATTATAAAATTACGAATTTTTAGGTACAGAGCGCCCTTAACAGTCTGGCAGCTAATCGACAAGAGAAAGACGTTTCGCCACATTTTGATAACACGAACAAGAACTGGAGTTGAAGTTGAATGATGGCGCAAGGAGAAACGGTAAAGCACAGGCCATTTGTTCCCAGTCTGGGACGTAGCCAGACGGGTAACATCCATGCAAGCCTGTTCAGATCCTCTTGCTACTAGTTGACACTTAACAGCGAAACTTTCACAATAAGAAGTATCTACGAAATACGTTATGGGGTCGCCCTACCAAAGCTTAAAATACGTTGCATATAGTTGCGATTATTCATTTTTAACGAAAATATTATACCTGCATTACATTTGTACACCTTACCAAAAGAGCTCACATTTCAAACTATATCGTTATACGTTTTAAGTGCAGCTCTTTTATTAAGCACACAAATTTGTGGCCTCTTAAAATGGCTTAAGAAACTACCTTTTCATACTGCTATGTCTGAAAAAATACCAACCTTATTCTTAAGACTTAACACCGTACACCACAAAAATTGAAAAGAAACTGTTAACCCTTAAAATCCAATCGGTAATATAATAATAGTACAGCACTGCATGGCAGTTGAGTGACTTGCACGTTCAGGTGATGTGCTGGTCAGCAGCACCCTTAGCATTCTGTATTATCTGTGGCACCCACACACATACGCAGAAACGTAGCCTATCTAAGAAACATGCACTGAGCATTGACCTTAAAAATACAAAGTGGTAACGAATCCAGTGCAAGGCAGGCTAAAAATCACTGTTTGACACATCTTTATTACGACTACACTAGCAAAAATGTCATTAAAGGCAACATTTTAAATCATAAAATAAGAAACAAAACTAATAAAAGACCACCTGTTTTGTGGCTATTAGTTACAGAGATATCAGCTCATAGTCCCAAGACTAAAAACCTGACGTTCTTGAGGCGGTGGAGGGGGACAAGCACGGTCGGGAACGGTGTTGCCTTTTGGAAAAACATACCTCTGGTAATGACCTACCATCTGACAAAATTACAGCGTTTGCATAGTTAATTCCGACTTAGGCTTAAGGGCACCGCCTACCCGCGCTTGAGAGGCTCAAAGGCGACGGAGCAGTAAGGTCGACATTGAAGCGCGCATCAAATGCCGCGTCGCCTCAACGAGCCAAGCGCTGAACTAGCGTGCAAGCTTCCCGCCGAACGGTTTTTACTATGGGACATTAAGCGGTGACCGTATTGTTACAAGTTTGAGAGCACAAACTTTATGTGTGGGCAATTCCCATGAGTTCTTTGGGATAGAGGTCTTATAATTACAAATAAAAGAGTTAAATTAAGTACTGGATTTAATAGCTCACAAAGCTACGAAATACACAAAACAGTAATCAACTAGAACTCTCACAACACAATTAGTTATGCACACAATTACTCCTGTGTCACAGACGCGTTAATTAACTTTGACAATTAAA